>MKEJ01092237.1:226-14993 GCA_001753735.1 Embelia ribes
ACAAAATATCATGATCCTCCTTCAGTTGGAATAGGTGATGAACCCTATACATTAGAATGAACAAGATCAAATAGAGAATCAGAAACTGAGTCACTGTTATTAAATGGCAATTTTACTTGTTTGCCTAGTTGACATGACAAACATTCAAATTTATTGAAATCAACTTTCCCTAACTAACCACTAGAGACTAACAACTGAATATGAGGTAATGAAGCATGACTAAGTCCAGAATGCTACAAAGTTGAACATGTAGCAGAGGCAGCAATAGAAGAGTCGAAATTACTAGGAACTTGTAGGTGCGATAGCTCAAACAAGCATCCAATCTTACGGCCTGTCCCAATCACCTGACCAGTCTGTGGATCTTGCACGTCAAAACCCTTATTAGAAAAATGTAATTTATATCTTAATTCACAAAGTTTCCCAACAGATAAGAGATTCACAGATAACTTGGGTACATAATAAGCATTGTCAACTTGAAGAATGGTAGTAAAAATAGATATCATATGATTAACAGCCATATGCGAACCATCAAACGTATATATAACAAGAGTAGGATGTAGGACTGTCTTAGTAGCGAATAATGTTGACTCGAAGTCACATGATTGCAACATATTGAATCAATAAACCAAGACTTTGTATGTGGAGTGACGGATAAGGCTGTATTAGTACAAGCTAGAACCTGTTAAACCAAACCCTCAATATCAGTCACAGTAAGAGTGGTAGTTGAATAGGGATGAGGAGGTTCAATTTGAGTAATGACAACAATCTTATGATTTGCACATTTGAACTCTCGAGCTTCTTTTGCTTTCTTTCTTTTAAGCTTTTCACAATTATCAACCGTGTAATTGTCTTCTACCTTGCAATATTTACAAAATAATTTGGTAGGTAGTATAGATGGTAGGCGCCAAGAAAAATGGGGAGAAGAGGATTGGAAGTGACCATGACCATGTCGGTAGATAGAGTATTTGTAGTAGTCTGTCGATTTTCTAGAAAACTAGTTCCTGAATAGCGGCGTCCATAGTAGGAAGCGGGTTATGGTGAAGAAGTATATCTCGGGTAGGTTCAAAATCTTCTTGAATAGCCATCATAAAATGCATGAACTGCCTGCGATCATGGTATTCAACATAAAATTTGACGTCCTTAGTACAATGGAGTTGTAGCTCAACTTCTGCTAACTAATCCCATAAACCAGTGACATCATAATAAAAATCAGCAATGGACTATCTAGATTCTTGAAGCATCTGATAAAGTTTGGTTTCCACTTGAAATTGAAGAGATACATCATTAGTACAATTATATCCGTTGGCAAGAAAATCCCAAGCTGTCTTAGCATCGCCCAGTTTAGATAAAAGGCGATGGATCGAGGGGACTGGCGTGTTAATAAACCAAGACAAGATCTTGCAGTGCACACTTTCCCAATCTTCTATACGTGTATCATATTGAGCAGGTGTTTCAGCAAGAAGTTTTTCTGGTTTAACAATTTCACCAGAAACATGATGCTACAACTTATTGCCTTTACGACAAACTTTGTAGGTAGATGCTCAAACATTATAATTAAAGCCATCGAGAATGATATCAACAGGGCGGGTAACTTCATTTTGAGTAGCCATGATCTAGTATATACTAGATTGGAATTGTTTGAAGTTATAAAATAGTTTGGATACTTAGAATAAAGAAGGACCAAGTTTGAAATTTCATACAAATATAAAGAGAAATTGCGTGAAGATGGCAGATTTCGCCCACAGTTCACAAGCTTCACTGTAGGGCTTTAGACTCGGATAGATGATGGAGATCGGAGCAATAGTAGTGGCGGCGATTGATGGGGGTGGCACTAGTGGGGACAAAATAGTAGCATGGTAGCGATCAAAGAAGCGAGGCGATGCCGATTAGATGAGGCAATGCTGGTGCTAAGTTTGATCGGATAGGAGGCGACACTGGGCTCGTCGGTGATTGGGCGGCACTGGGCTTGGTGATGCAAAGGTCATGACGCTAGTAAGGGGAACTGATGATGGTGGGTAGGCGTTGGGTGAGGCTATCGCAAATGAGGTTGGTGGTCGGAGGCCGCGAAGGCTAGTTGGCTTGGCGGTAGTAATCTGGCTTGGCTGGGGTGAGGCTGTCGCGGTGGCATGACGATAGCCGTGGTTGCTAGTGAGGAGCTTGTGAGGGTGAGAGTGGTCATTGGCAGTGACGATGCGGCGAGATGTTGCCAGTGGTGGTGGCTGTGGCGATTAATGAAGAGAGGTGGTGGTGGTGGATTGTTGCAATGATCAGAAGTGATGATGTTAGATTTGCAGCGATTGCATGATCACGGTGATGGTCGTGACCGGTGGTGAAGCACAACTTATTGAAATATTTTCTCTGTTAATTTTAATGTGCCGTAGATGCTGTTGAAACAGCGGGGGATTGCGACGAGGATTGTATTTCAGTGTAACAAAATTGTTGTGGCTTTGATAGCATGTTGAAGGAAAAGAGTGGAAGTTGTAATGTATATGGAATAAATTACAATGGTGTCTTTAGAGGCAAGATAATGATATAATAAAAAGGAAGTAAATCATTGTAACTAATAAGCCAATAACTATGTAATCAATTTACAATATCCTAAATCAGACACGCGTTTCTTAACAGTTTGTATGTGAATTAGATATACTTAATTAACCAAAATGGAAAGAGAAAAAAAAAAGGTAACTAAATATCTATACCAACCCTGAATAACTACCCTTTTAAAGAATAACTACCCTTTTAAAGATTTAGCACTAAAAACAACCACTTCAAAGAGCATGCAAAATGGGATGATCAAAAAAGAAGAAAATGGCACATAAGTGCAGAAGTTCTTGTAAAATAACTAATTTATTTTCAAGTAAAATTACGCTTTGGTCATTTGATAAAATTTTCATCACTTACAATGACTTGACTTTGATCAATCATGTCAAATTTTAAAAAGTTGGGACTATAACTATATCAATATTGAAACAATAGGGTTAAATAGAAACTTTAATCAATAAACCTTTGGGAGCTAGGAACGGCGCCTTGAGCAACAGCATTAGTGTCAAATTTTAAATGGAAAAAAATTTATTTGTAATTTTAGTATTTAATTTTTAGTATAATTTTTTTTCGGCTACTATAACAACTATCATAAATTTCATACTTATATACTCTGATTTTGTTTCTATTTGGGAGCTATTACTATAATTAATCAAAAAATAATGAAAAATGGAGTGTGAGGAGTGGAACTAGGGATGGCAAGCCACTTATGAGTTGCTCGAGTTCGGCTCGATAAATTCTCGACTTTAGAGTAAATTAGCCAAACTCGAACTTAATTTTGAGCTCGATAGTGTTAACGAGCTGAGCTTGAATATAAAGTAACCCGACTCATTATGCTTGCGAACTATTCGAAATAAGTATAATATATAATGTTATACATATATATATATATATATATGTATTTCATGTGATTAATACAAGAAATAAAACTTATCTTAAAAAAAATACTAAAATATTTTTCTTGGCAAAAAAAATAAAAAAAAATAAATTAATTAAAAATAATATATATATATAAATATATATATACACACACACTAAAATGTCTCATTAAAATTCATTTTGCCTCTAATAATTCCTATCATCGATATGTCATCATAAATATTTTAATCGTTACGCATTTAAATTCACTCTAAAATGGTTAAAATTTTATTAATATTTAATACTTTCATAATTAAAAGTGTTGTTTATGAAATTTTGCATAAAAATAGATAAAAATCTAAAGAATAAATCTATAAAGAACTCAATGTAATATTAGTTACGAATAAAATGACTCGTTAGTTGCTCGTAAACTATTTGAGTTCGACTCGATAAAAAATCTACTTGAGTTCAGCACCAACACCCAAAATTCGGTTCAACTCGACTTGAGGACACCCTATATGGAATCCTGTAGTGTATCTGTCAAATAAGATTTTTAATATATTTAATTCCTCCAAAAACCATGCAAAATCGATGGTCAAAAAAGGAAGAAAATAGCACACAAGGACAGAAGTTCTTGTAAAATACTAACTAATTACTCCCAAGTAAAGTGCGCTTTGGTCATTCGATAAAATTTTCATAATTTACAACGGCTTGACTTTGAGCAACCATGTAAAATTTTAAATTTTGGGGCTATAACTATCAATATTGAAACTATTGGGTAAAAGAGAAACTTTTATTCAATAAAGCTCTGGAGTATATATATATATAAAGTTAGCGACAATCTAAACTAAATCAACTCACAACCAACCAACTCAAAATTCATATAGCTCTCAACTAAAATCAAACTCAACCCATAATATTTATAAACAAAACCTAGCCTAAATTTACCTAACCTACAACTAGAATGAATCAAAACTTGACATAACTTATTCCAACCCAAAAATATAGATTTTTTTTTGGCATTTTATAAAGATACTTTGAAAAACTAATTTTTGAAAGAAAAAACTATTTTTTAGAAATAAATAATATAAATTATCTACAAAATAAAATTTTAAATATTGTTTTTTTTAAAAAGATTTAAGCAAAATTTTCTAAAGCATTAACTATTAAGTCGGAAAGATTTTAAGCCGCTGCAGATGGTTTAAATGAATTTAACATTTCATAATTGAAACGATTGAATAGCAATAAAAAACTTTAATCAGTCACAAATAAAAACATTATTAGAATTCAGGTGATAAATAATAAACACATAAAAACACGAGTAACTCATTTATGCAGTCAGCATAGTTAAGTGTCATTGCGTTGGGCTTTCGTACATGTTTGCGCCTCCGCGACTATGTATCCTTTTGTGCAACAACTAGCTATTTCTTAACCTGGACTCAATTGTCACAATTAGAAAACCTGATTGTAAACATGGGAGACAAAAGATCCAAGTGCTCATATTGCAACTTCAGGGGATATTTTGGATAACCTTAGAACTTTGAGGGAGGTTTTGTGTAATTAATCCAAACCAACTCAACCCACGATCAATAATCAGACCAATTAAAGACCACAATTCAAATACTCCCAACCCATACCAAATAAAGCCATAATATTTCCAACTAAAACTCAATTCAACGCACAATCGAAATGAATTAAAATTTGACTCAACCCAACCCAATCAAATCCAATATATATATATATATATATGAGAACGAACCAAGGGATAAAAGATTTTACAAAAAATCATACAAATTTTTTAGGCCGTTAGATCTGCAGCGATCAACGGTTAGGATGTATACTCTCTCTGCACTTTCTCTCTCATATATCCTAGCCGTTAATCATTGCAAATCCAAAGGCCTAAAAAGTTTGTATGATTTTTTGTAAAATCTTTTGTCCCTTAATCCGCTTCTTATATATATATATATATATATATATTGTATTAATTTTTTTAAAATGGTTTTGATAATTAATTTTAAAAATTAAATTGTCAATAAAACAATTTTAGAATTTTAAAAAAAAATTTATTTAAAAGATTAAATATCTTTTTGAAATTATATTTTCTAAAAAAAATATAGAAAAAAAATAATTAACGTTCCAACCCAAAACTACCAGGCCCAAATTAATGGCAATTAAACCAATCCAAAATCATAGTATCTATTTTCATCTGCATTTGATTTGGTTTAACCCAACGAATTGTTTGCCTCTGCTCCAAATTTCCCGCCAAGGTAGCAATGGAGGTCGACGGCGCCGCCGCCCTCCTCCCCAGAAAACAAGCCACATATCTCTCCCTCGTACTTGTCTTTACTGCTTTTCTTTGCTTAATTTTAAAGATTAATGCTTTTTATTTGGGTTTTTATTGTATTATTAATTTTGTTAATTGGGGTCAGGATGAGGGTTTCGAGATACAGAAGGAGATGTACAGAGGGCAACAATACAGCCAGATTTACTTCGCTAGGCTCCACCTCATGCGGACACTTCTTTACTCTCTCATCCCCAATTGGAAGCCCCATCTCCCCGGTACTCTTACCCATATTGTTTTTTTTTACCTTTTTTGCAATACCCTAATGGAGAAATTGTGTTTTGTTTGTTGTATTTGTTTCAAGTTTCAATCTTTTGTGTTGGGTGCTTGTTATTATTCTTTTCGGCAGCTATGTTCGCATGTTGCAGATTTTAAGCTCAAGCTTTTCTGTTTTTTTTTTTTTTTTTGCTTGAAATGGGGATTTCATTTGGCTGCTCAACTATTAAATTGAGATTTTTTTTTCATCTTTTGGTCCGAATAAACTAGAAGCTTCTCAGCCAGATGCATCTAACTTTTTTTTAGAGATAGAAAAAAGCTAGTTTTTTTGCTTAAAATGTGCAATGAAATGAACTAATAGTATAAATGTTTTTTCATATCAATATAGTAAGGTCATTACCACCTGTGATCCTAAATGGACACTCATCCTAAATTTTAGTGTTAGTGTGTTTAAAACTATTCAATCTCCTAAAATACTGGGGATTTGCAACATTGCTCCTCTTAAACTAGGAGACTAATGTTTATCCTAGTTCTATTTTAAAGTGGTCTGGAGTTGACATTATCAAGATTGAAGCTTCGATTTTAGAGTTTGAGCTATAGGGATTAAAACTTAGGGTTTGGAAATAGGGAAGTTGGTGGGAGTGCCCTAAGGGTTTCGAAGCCCCGCCTGCACAAGTATTGAGTGCTTGCTCAGATTCCTGTTTACAAACATAGTATAGATGTATTTTAAGCTTTACTATTTTCAACCCCAAAATTTTATTTCACGACATCAAAATCAAAATAGAGGTTGTGGATGTGGATAAACACGCCGGACCCTTTAAAGTTATAAATAGAACCGGGGAGGGACAATAATCCCCTAGCTCAAGTGGAATTGAGGATGAGCACTAGTCCCCCAGTTAAAAGGGTTTACTGTAGCAAACACCCTAATTTCATGGTATAGATATTAGATACACTTGTGGGAGGCTCATTTAGGAGCACTCGTCTGGGTGCCCTTACAGTTGGGGTTTGGATGCCCTCTGGCCTAGAACTCAAACTTTAATTTATTTACAAAACTGCAAGTGTGTTTTCTCTCTTGTATTTATTTCAAGTTCAATTTTTTCCACTGGATGCTTGTTCAAAATCCTAGTTACTGATGTAGTTTTAGATGCATTTGCAGCTCAATACAGTTACGTTTTGAAGGCCCCACCAGCCCATGACTCAATTCATCGATTTTATTTTATTTTGCAAAACCCTGATTGGGTAAATGTGTTTGCTTTAGTGGATTCATTTCAATTTTCAGTCTTTTCTGTTAGGGTGTTTTGTTCAAAATTCTAGTTACATACAAAGCATAGATGTATTTTCAGCACAATCGGGTTTGGAAGGCCTACCAGTCCACGTCCCATTTTTTCAAATTTTTTCCAAAACCCTATCTGAAGAAATGTGTTTTCTTTAGCATATTCATTTCAAGTTTCAATCTTTTATATTGGGTGCTTGTTCCAAATCCTAGTTACACACAGTGTCGATGTATTTGCAGCTCAATGCAGTTAGGGTTTGGATTTTGGAAGCCTCACCTACCCTGAACTCAAATTTTCAATTTTTTTGCATGACCTTATTTGAGTAAATTTGCATTGATTTAGTAACTTCAAGTTCCATTCTTGCTGTACTATTGCTTAGATGCATTTGAGGCTTAATTGGGTCTGAGGGGGTGTTTTCCTAATTTTGAGGTCTAGCTCTGGTGAGGATGTAAATGCCCTTGGTTATTTGTTTTTGGATGATTCTATTGGTTGTTTTCTGGGTTAAATTGCATGTGGAAGTGAATTGGAGAAAACCAATTTCTGTTTGAGAATTTAACAAAAATTGAATGAATCTAAATATGTTGAAGTTTGAGCCTACAACTCGAGTAATTACCAAGGGTAACTGCAGTTGAAGAGTGAAAGGCTCTTGCTCACTCCTCATCATCCTTGCAACCTGGTGTAACAGTTACACTTGATAATATCTTGTCCAAGTCACATTGTTACAATGTCAATAATTAGTATACATATATAACGGTGATAGTTTTTTGAAGGGCTGTGTAATTCGATTGAATAAGCAAAATTTGAATTCAAATTCGTCCTTTGGCTCCTTCTCGTATTTTCAGGAATTGTGTTATGCTCTTCATCTGTTTCATCCTAATCCATTATTACAAGTTTTCTTTTGTTTTTCTCTCAGTATGCACAGTGTTGGGACTCGAAGAGGGCAAGGATTGCGTAATTGTTGGGACTCTCTACAAGCACATGAAACTCAAACCTACTATTCTAGATGAGTACTCCAAGGAGGTAATATCTGTTAAAGAATTGAAATTTATTTTTCCTTTTATCACCCTTCAGTATGTTTATGTGGTTTTAGTTTATTGCCTGTGTTTGGGGTGAATAAAGTTGTGATCATCTGTACTTGTTATGTGTAGAGGTCCGTAGAGCCCCTTGTGCAACCTCGTAATTTCGTGCATTCAGATGATCATTTGGTTTTGGAAGATGAAAGTGGAAGAGTTAAACTCCGTGGTGATGTTTTGCTGCCTTCTGTGTATGTTACAGGTTTGTGTAATTGACTGACTTATGAAGAAAAAAATTTGAGAATATTCCAGAAAACATCGATAGTTTGGTTGAGCCCTTTGATTGATGTAGCAATCGCGTGACCTGAAATTTTTTGTCTTTCATAATGAAGTTTATATACTTTCTTATTGGCTGCTAAACTGCATCGCAAAGATCGTAGCATATTGGTTTTTAACTTTTAGTTCAAATAATAATGCTAATTGCTTACAGTTTCTACATTACGATTGCCTTTCGACGTACGGATTTGTTATTTACATGATTCTGTTGGTAGGGATTGTCGTTGCCCTACAGGGAAAAGAAACCGATTCAGGTGATTTTCTGGTTAAAGAAATTCTGGAGGCTGGCTTACCAGACCAGCCGGAGCTTCCACTTAATTCAGGTAAGTTTGTAAGTTAATTATACACTTAAATTTAAAAATTCACGCTTTGGGAAGAGATTATATAGTCATTGATGATACATAATTAGATCTCATGGGCATAGGGTGAGTATGAAGAGAGTCTCCAAAGAAAGATAAACATATTTGTGTTAAAAAGAGCAAGTAGCAAGCCCATTCTCATAGTTGACTTCATATAAAAAGTCAAATGAGTCATTAACTTCAACTATCTTCTGACTCTACCTTTAAGGTTCGGCTGATGTATGTAATTGTTCCTTGCATGTAGGAGAGGACAAATACGTTGTTTTTGTATCAGGATTGAATGTTGGGAGTAGTGTGTCTAATCCTCTCCTATTCCAGCTTCTTGTCGATCACATAACTGGATATTTAGGAGATGAGAAGGTTTGTTCTTTTGCCCTTTTTTAGCAAAACTTTTTTGATATGCTATTTTAGATTTTGTGATAGATGATCAAGCCTATCTGCCTAACAAGCATCTCGATTGAGCAGGAACAAAGTGTTGCAGCGCAAATAGTTCAAGTCGTAGTTGCTGGAAACTCCTTTGAAGTTTCTCGTGGACTTGTAAATGGACAAGTAAGGGTCTCATATTATACTTGCCCTTATGTTCTCGAGTAGAGATACATGGATATTCATATGGACGAGATCCTTACTTCATGCTTACTAGTGATATCGTTTACTTATGCAGAATTTGCCTTCAAAAGATCAGTCGAAATTGTCTGAACCAATCAAAGAGCTGGACATATTGTTCACTCAGGTAATAACTCCTGAGTCCACATTTGATGTTAGTGTATATTTATGATTTCTAATGCTCGCATGCATCCAAAGATTGTAGCTGGTGTACCTTTGGACATAATGCCTGGTGCTAATGATCCAGCCAATTTCGCTTTACCACAACAGGTGTTCTTTTCTATCTTTTCAGTTCATAATTACAATCTTGTTGTACAGCTTCACAATGTTGGTATAATGTGCTCGTATAATTTGTTTTTATCTAATAACCTTTCCTGCTGACAGCCTCTGCATAGATGCCTTTTCCGTGGATCATCTGCTTATAACACGTTCAGGTCCTGTACTAATCCTCATTCTTTTGAGCTCGACAACGTCAGGTAAAGTGAAGTACAGCTATTTTATATATTAATCTTTTTACATTTGGGTAGTTATATCTTTGTTCTTCTACGGAGTGGATAATGTATCAACATAATGTTCTTGTATTCAGATTTCTTGGAACTTCAGGCCAAAACAATGGTGATCTCGAGAAGTATTCAGAAGCAAAAGATAATTTAGAATTTATGGAACGGACATTGAAGTGGAGGCATCTAGCACCAACAGCACCAAATACCCTAGGTAGGCGTTATATATATCCTTTCAAATGATGACAAAACTATAAGCTTACCGATCATTATACACTAAGTCACATAGTAATGTGAAAATCTTATGCTTGATGCTCTTGTTTTCAGGGTGTTATCCATTTACCGATCGGGATCCATTCTTCGTAGAGAGCTGTCCGCATGTTTATTTTGTTGGTAATCAGGATAAATATGAGACAAAACTAATAAAAGGTAGTAGTCCATATCCTTTCGACTGCTAGCATAGAGAGACATATTATATTATTATCCTTCAGTATTGTTTGTGAAAATTAATTACGTTTTGTGCAGGATCTGAAGGACAGGTGGTAAGACTAATATGCATCCCTCGTTTCGGTGAAACTGGAATTGCTGTAGTGGTAAGTTCCTTTTGTGAGCTACAAAATAAGATGCAACTGTACGCTAGAGGAGCTTGTATTGTATTTGCTAGGTGTGGTTTTTGCATGGCAATGTGCTTAATTTTTTTTTTGTGTGTGTGTGAAATTTATTGGGTATATGCAATATATGCTTAAGATCATTTGTTTGGGTGTTATGCAGATGAATATCAGGAACCTTGAATGTCACACACTCAGTTTTGGAACTCAATTCAGGTCATAAGGTATTTCCTTTGTTCGCAGAGATATATGCTCTCTAATCATTCATCATCAACTCGTATCTATAATGTAATGAACACTTGGTAGTCCGATCTTTATCTATTGGTTTTCTTAATCAACCTGAATCTCCATACCAATCTCTAATGTTTTTCATTCGCTTTTCTTTTCTTGCAGATACATGTTGTAACAAGAAGTAGAGACTCTCATTCGAAACAATTTTATGGAATCTTTGTGTTTTATATGGTCGGTATTAAGATTGCAGTGATGATGTTTCAACTTGTAACTTTAACTTTGGATGTTTATATATGGAATGAATGTACTTTGTCTTTTGATTTATATATATAGATGACATGTTTTACATCACATAACTCTGCATATTTCATCCAAAGTGGTGTTTGCCCAAGGCTCCCCATAATAGGAAGGAAGGCCCCAAAAAATGTATTAATTGATTATATATAAAAAAACAAACTTTTAGTGTAAACAAACTATTTTGCAAACACGATCTAATCTTTTTATTAAAACAATCGGTACTTAAAAAATTGTACTCTTTTCTCATGTAAGATTTCTCGTTTGATTGATATGCCCTGTCTAGAAAAGACTGATCTACGCCAATAAATAAGTATATATACTTAATTATTTGTATTCTTTTTTCTATAAATATTTGATACATTTTCTTTCTAAATGTAAGAAAAAATAAAAAAATTTGATGACCTTCAATCTTAGTAAGTTCAATCATTGTATGATAAGTGCATTATTATTATTATTACTATTAGGTGAAAGAATAAAACAAAAAATAGAAGAATAAATTTGATTTTTTGTATATAATTTCAAGTGGTATTTTTTATTTCTATATGTGCCAATCAAATTATATTAATTATATCCAGAAAGAGCACATAAATGCAGGAAATAAACTTATTACTTCCTACGTGTACAAATTATCACATGATTTAACTGTGTACGTTTTGTAAGAATTTTTAAAATATAATAATTTAATATGTGACAAAAATAATAAATTCATCCTCATCTTATTTTTCAAAAATGCAAATTTAATATTTTATTGTATTTAAATATTAAATTATATATATTTTAAAAATTTTAAAAAACGCATACACCGCAAAATTGCGTCACAACTTGTGGATGAATGGAGTACTACCTCAGAACAAAAATAATGTGTGTATATACATATATACGTATATATGTATGTATGTATTTATTTATGTATTTAAATAGGTTTTGCAGAATATATTATTGGTTATTTCTGTATGTCTCTCTCTCTCTGTATCTGTGTGTGTATGAAGGTGGGCAGCCAAGATGAACAAGGCAACGAGGCCAACGTTGATAATTAATCCTTTGAGTAATCTAAAGATCTCATTCTTCCATTCAACTCCTGTTTTGGACCGCAGAAGGCGCACCCATTGGGATTCTGTTCGTCTCTCTCTCTCTCTCTCTCTCTCTCTGCTTATATATATATATATATATATATATATATATATGCATGCATATTATGTGTGTCTGCGTGTTATTTGAAGATTTCATATTTGGTGATCATAAGAAAAAAAATTATGTGCATGAACTGGCAATTCCCACCAGATTATCCATTATTAATCCCTAAATTTTAGTCCTTAATTGCTCCAACTCTAAACTAGGGTATGGGATATGGAGATTGGACATACCTAATTCGCTCAACGTAAGAATAGAAAACTCTTAATTTTATAGGTATCATAAAGCAAAGAGGTCACCTTTGGATTTTGAACAACACATTTAGGAACCAAAATCCAAAGGCGACCTCTTTTTCTTTAGAAAGTGTGCATACCATGGGAATGTTTTATTGATTGCAATACAATGGAAAAGTATATGGATGAAAAAAAAAAAGTCAAATTCATACTTTGGATGAATACCGCGTCCACCCTGCAGAATTGGAATGAAAAAAAAGAAGAAGAAAAAGCTTAATGGTGCATTTGGTGCAAAGATTTCGTAAAAGAAAATGTAATGGAAAAGAAAATGATGTACATGAATTCGTGATTTTTGCAAAAAGAATTTTCTTTCCGTCTTATTTTCCCACGAGGAAACCTTGAACCAAACGAAGCCTAAGTCAAATGTAGTTGAACTTTCAACTTGCCATTTTAAACACTTACAAGTCAACAACCATAAACAATGAAAGATCATATCTTTCATTGTTATGTTACGAGCATGTAATTCCTCATCGGTTAAACTTAAAGTAAGGGCCTGATATACACAAATGGACTCACTACCTACTCCTAAGGGATTTAGCCTTTTAGGTGAGAATGAGTTCCATAGGGTATATTGGTCTTTATGTGCACCTCCGGTCCTTTACGCGTAATCTCCCCAAAATGAAAATGCGCACACAATCATATTTAACAAAAAGAGTAACCATATGCTTGTGTGAGTGAGGGAGATTTAAATACTGCCCTGTACAGAAGATGGAGAAACGGGCATAAAGAAACTTGATAGAACGCTGCTAAGCATATCCAATTCCACCAAAATCACATACTCAAATCCAACACAAAAATAAATAAATCAGGAGAAGCTACCTGAAATCGTAACAACAAATAAGCTTGTATTGTATTCATTCACCCATTTCTTTTATATTGTCTAGTTTTTTTTTCCAATGTTCAATGTTTTTCTTTCCAATGTTCGATGTATTTGTCCATTAAACTGGGTTCACCTTTGAAAATTTTATTTTTTTCTTCAGTGTGATTTTTTACGTTTCCTATCACACGCAGAGATTCAATCAGTACGCAAAAAGGTGTAGAAAACAGAACTCGAAACAAGAGTTGCTGCGCAACGTCAGTGCTTTTGCAGAGCAGCTATTTCAGGTTTTGTTAGTGTTTGGAAATTTCTCTGTTGCTTGCGTTCTTATCTTCCCAATATAAACTAAAACGAGAATATACTTCACGCAATTACCTTGATATTAGAAAACTCCATTATGATTATTTTTGTCCTTTTTATGCTTTCTTCTATTTGAGTTTACAGAGCTGGCAAAATGGCTTTGATGACAAGGATAGCAGAGAGAGGTCTTGGGTTAGACGGGAATTCGATGCTAAGAGCTCCAAAGGGGGTTGGACAAGCACGAGAGGGCCTTACTCTACCAGTAGAAGTAAGTCTATTGTGAATTTGTATACAAACAGTAGCACCTTTTTGTAGCATTTGTTGTTAACTTTCATTTCTTGACACCAGCTCATTATGTGAACCTCCTACTGTCCTCTATTGTGTTAAACGTTCCTCATTGTCGTGTTAAATGTTCGTCATTGTCTTGTGGGCAAATAAAAAAAAACACCCCCGAGGTTTTAATTTTTATTGATTTAGTTCCAAGTTTTGATTTTTATCAATTTCATTCCCGAGATTCCCTTGTTTCATCAAATATGTCCTTTTGGACTATTTTGTCATTCCCTTTTACCATACATTGTTAATGTTGTTATTTTAATTAATAGAAAACATACTAGACTAAAGGCTAAACTAAATAGAAAGTGCACATTATTAAATAAAATTTAAGAGTTTAAAAAAAAGTTAAAAATTAAAATAATAAATAATAATTTGAATTCCAATTTTTTCACTATTAAATAAATGATATCAAAAAGCAATAAAATATAGATTATAAATTTTTTTAGCAATACTAAGTGCATAAAAACTAACAATCTTTATAAATTTAAATTTTTATTGCACGATATAAGCCTAAATCTTTTGGCACTTTTCTTTTTAATATTTCAATTTTCTAAAAAGATAATTAATTAAATAGAACTAGCAATAAACATTTATCTTGATGTTAAACCCTTTATTCCATCGCAATGCCACCAATTTTAAGCATTATAGTAAGCTATTTAAATTTAAGTGACATGAATAATAAAAAATTCTTTTACAAAATGATGATAATTTATTTT
>MKEJ01092243.1:0-11261 GCA_001753735.1 Embelia ribes
TACAATTATTGGTTTCTGATTTGCAAATTAAATAATTGCAAATAACCACAATCATAATTCGAATAATAAAATAGTACAATTAAAAATTAAAAACAAAAAATGTTATTTTTTTCCAAAGATTATAATAGTTATGGAACCATTAGCTATTTATGTTATAATAACGGTATTTCAATTTGTTGAATTTGTATTTATGATAAACATTTTTAGTGCTTTAATTTTTAAATTTCCAAATTTGAATGTCGTTATTATTTTCATAAATTATAATAATTTTTTTTTATCATTTAGAGAGAAATTGAAAATACAATTTGAATTATGATATCAAATGAGTAACTAAAATCCGTTTTTTATTTGTTTTTTTATAAATTTATGAGAAAAATAAACTCATACTAAATTTCAATCACAAATATTACTATCAGGATTTAACTGAGAAATAATAATTTTTTTTTCCGAAAATAAAATCGTATATTAAAATAAGACGTGTAAAACATATACTCACCGCTTTGTATCTTGAAAAATGTTACGTGCAACGCACGTGAATCTCATATAATACAAAAAATGGAGTGCACAAATATTTTTGAACATGCCAAAAATACTTTGTACTACTTATTTATGGATGGATAGAGTCCTGTATAAAAATCGCTACACTTTAGATGCAGAATTATTATTACTTGAATGGATTTTCTTTTAACAGAAAATTGCATAATAATTTTTTTGTACGGAATTATTAAATTTTAAGAGTAAATTATTATAAATTTAAAAAAAATATTATAATTATTATCATTAATTTATAATAATTTATCACGAAGTTCAAAATAATTTTCGTACATTCAAATGAAAAAAATTCTTATATTGGGAGCACTTTCGTCTTAGGAATACAAATACTGTCTCCATCTCCTGATAAACCGGGTTGACAATTTAAGAAAAAGCCAAAATTAAGGTTTTAAAATTTGAATCTATTGTAATTTACACAATTGTCCCTAAACTTTTTTGTCATATTATTATTCCTAATGGCAATTATGGTATTGCATTCAACTTTATTGGAAAATAGAAATGGGTTATAAATATGAACCATATGTGTACAGAGATTTTAAGAAAAAATAAAATGCTGTTTATATCAACAGCAGTTGATTCGGCAGTAGATTATTTGTTTTAAAAAACAAAAACATTGCATCAGAATCATCGGAATCAATTCACGTTGAGCCATTTACGCTTTTCCCAATTCTTCGGCATCTGTTCTTTCTCTAGTATGCTCAGGACATTGTAAAGTAGGTAAAAATAAATAAATAAATAAATAAAAGCTACTCAACCCAATTCTATAGTTGTATCAAACTGTAATTGCAATATGTATATGTGAACATTAATAGTTTTGCCCAATTGGGTAAGAAAAATCACCAGAGATGGAGATGAAACTGAGGCATGTTTTGCTTTTGCGCTCTACGTGTATGATGAAATGCCTGAGTGGTTTATTGCATTCCCACTAGTCTTTCTAAGTGTATTAATTTCTCAACTGCGAAATTTGGACTAGAAATGCTTCACAAGAGTGTTTCTTTCTGGAAATATCACCAGAGGGGAAAATCTACTTCTACAATTTTATTAAAATATTATTTTTTTCACGAAAAAGTACAGTCTCCTAGTTTAGATTAAGGGAAAATATATTTCTATGTTTTATTAGCATATGATAGTATATGATTATTCCAATATCTTTAAGAAATTATTGAGAGAGACTTCTATGTACATTTTCTAAATGTTGATTTTTATAAGAGAAATGGCTGTATGGAAAGTTTTGTTTGGAAATTAAACGAGAAAGGCCTGTGTAAATGTTCTTACATACTCAAATGCTTGGTTTGATTTTGTTATATTTGATTATGCTTGTTCTTATAAATATGTGGGTTAAAACTTAATGGTTTCTTAATTTGCAGTTTTCAGTGTGAAGGCAGCTACGAGTCTAAATTTGTGAACAAATGGCTGGCTTGCTTAAACCAATTTTTCTTGTTTCAGAAAGCTTCTTAATCAATCTCAGGTATTTTTAGTACATGGTTACGAGTATATTACACCATAGGAAATGGTTATTGTTGCTTACGTTAATTCTGGTTTTTTGTTCAAAAGTGAAAACATAAACATTGACACGGTTGGTATAAATAATTCCGAATGACCTTGGAAGAAATCACGAGGTTCTGTCTGTACTGATTGATCATCAACTTGATTTTCGAGTGAGAAGCCATTATTTTTTAACAGTTTACATGCAACGATTTTAGTGTTTCAATTGACCCTTGAGCAAGTTATCGGGATCTTCCTGGTTTAGTTTTTAAAAGTTGATTTCTTGATGCAAAATTTGAATACATTTTTCAAGATGAATTTTTTTCCCCTGCAAAACGTGTTGCCATTAGATTCTGTAAAATGATTTTCAAGTTTTGTTTTTGGGCTATGGTGACTTAGATGGGTTGAGACATGAAAGAAGTACTAAATTAGGGTAAAATCAGTCTCTTAGATCCTCCATTTTGTTAAAAATTGAAACTGATACGCTTACTCGTACGCAAACCGGTTTCTCAAACTGGTAAAATCAGTATCTTAGATCCTCCGTTTTGTTAAAAGTCAAAACTGATACCGTTACCTGTACGCAAACCGGTTTCTCAATCAAAATATTAGAAAATAAATTTGGACTTCAATAAACTAAGCCTTGGTGTTCTCACACGTGCTTGTTAGGTGACTGTATCGCTCATTTACAGTAAGTTTTTGGAAACCTAACACTAGGCCATTGTGTCTTAGGTGCATGGTGAAGGTTATTGCAAATGTAAATAATCAGGTTATTGCAAATGTCTACAAACTGAATATTTTTCAATGCTTTAGGTGACTTCGGGGCCTTTTCATCTTCTTTACCATGATCAATGTTTATCAATGCCGAAACAAACTAGACTTCAGATGGGTGTTGTTAACCAGAATGTACTACTCGACAGTGGAAGAGATATCTGATACAACTAAAAGAATATCCAAAATAATGATGTCGTGCCCAAAATTAGGACTTGATCTTGCCCTTGACCAGGGTGGGATAAGGGTTTCACCAGCTGTTGTCGAAGAAGTCCTTAAGAGATTCGAAAATGCGGGTATGCTTACATATTGTTTCTTCGAATGGGCTGGGAAGCAGCGTAATTATGAACACAGCATCAAGGCTTACCATGCTATGATAGAATCTCTGGCCAAAATTAGGCAATATAAAATCGTGTGGGATCTTGTGAACAACATGAAGGGTAAGAAAATGCTAAATATTGAAACGTTTTGTATCATCATGAGAAAGTATGCTAGAGCCCAGAAGGTAGAGGAAGCTATATACACGTTCAACGTGATGGAAAAGTACAATGTGACTCCAAATTTAGCAGCTTTTAATGGATTGTTGAGTGCTTTGTGTAAATCCAAGAATGTGAGGAAGGCGCAGGAGATTTTTGATAACATGAAAGAACAATTTGTTCCGGATCCAAAAACGTATAGTATATTGATTGAAGGGTGGGGAAGGGATCCGAATCTTCCAAAAGCTAGAGAGATTTTTAGGGTGATGGTCGACAATGGCTGCAACCCTGATATAGTGACTTACGGTATAATGGTTGATATTCTCTGCAAAGCTGGTAGGGTAGATGAAGCTGTTGAAATTGTGAAGGGTATGGATGTAAATGTTTGTAGGCCAACATCCTTCATTTATAGTGTTTTAATTCATACTTACGGGATAGAAAATCAAATTGAAGATGCAGTTGATACATTTCTTGAAATGGAACGAAACAGAGTTGAGGCTGATGTGGCTTCTTATAATGCTCTGATTAGTGCCTTTTGTAAAGTTAATAAGTTTGATAATGCATATAGGGTTTTGAACGATATGAAATCAAAGGAGGTCTTGCCGAATTCAAGAACGTGCAATATAATCTTAAGCAGCTTGATAGGTCGCGGGGAGACTGATGAAGCTTTTAGAGTGTTCCGTCGAATGATCAAGATTTGTGAACCAGATGCAGATACTTATACAATGATGATAAAAATGTTTTGTGAGACAAATGACCTTATGATGGCTCATAAGGTGTGGAAGTACATGAAATCAAAGCGGTTTGTTCCTAGCATGCATACATTTGCTGCGCTTATTAATGGGTTGTGTCAAAAGGGTGACGTGTCCGAGGCTTGTGTTCTGATGGAAGAGATGATAGAGAAGGGTATGCGGCCATCGAGGGTGACATTCGAGAAACTGAGGCAGTTGCTCATTAAGGAAGGAAGAGAAGATGTGCTTGAATTTCTAAACGAAAAGTTGAATCTTCTGGTCAAGGAGCCTTTATTTGACTGAGGCTTGCTGTGATACGCAGATACATGCTAGTTAAATTATCAAGGCTTATAGACCTACTTTGAGAATATATCAGCTATGATGGTTACCATGTCGGGTTTGTTTTCTCTATTATTCCACCGTTTTGACATCTTCCACAGCTTTACTGGGATGAACATTCTTCTCTGAAAAAAAAATGAAGAAGTTTCCTGTGTTTATTAAAGCGATTTATAGTTGCTTCATGTTCAATCTCTCTTAAGTTGATATTGATGGAGTTTAAAGCCCTAATTTGAATTTCTAGCGCTTCCATTGTGACTTATGGGTTACGAGTTTGTCCCGTTGAAAACAACCTCTCTGGAAATAGGAATAAGGTTGGGTACATCAGACCTTCCCAAACCCCGCAATGCGGGAGCTTTGTGTATTAGGCCGTCCAATTATATACATAGAGAGAGGGAAAGGGTAGACCTTCCCTTTATTTCAAAACTTTGCTGGAACCTCATTGTTATTGTACTGGTTTTCAAAGTGTCGTTTTCGTAGATCAAAAATACCATGTCGGCACTTTTTCCATTGAGATAGAGAGATAATTGGCCAAGAAAATATTACCGCAAACACTAAAATGTTGCTGATCTATGAATTATATGTACAAATTAATGCAGCCATTTGTATTGTACATTTGTATTCTTAATAGAGATTTATATTTCTCTGCAAGTATTTTGATCTTCTTCCATACTACATGATTGGCTAAGCGTTTGATATCGGGAGTGTACTTGTTATTTGTTTATTTTCACATTTAGAGTGTACTTGTTATTTAGAAGGCGTTACATGGTTCTTACGATTGCAATGCTCAACATATAGACGACTCGAAAAGGGATATCCAGCTTTAGGCCATTTGCATTTCATTAGTTTGCATATAAATTGGTAAGTGAGCTCCCAGAAAGGTCTTTTCCATTGATATGATCTAGAATAACTCCCCAAAGAGGGGACCATGAAGTTTTCGTTTCTATATAAACTACATATCTGGTAGTTGTAAACGAGTGTAATCTGGTTATATGCGGCAATTTTGGTTGTACACACAGTTATGACGCGCTTAGTTGTAGAGTTTTGCCACTCTTGCAACCTCTAGTCAATGCAGGTCGAGGTACATGCTCATATGGCATTGCACAATGACTACTGGGGTTCTCTTATTTGCTGTTTTTACTGCATTATGGGGTCGATGGGAAATGAATGCTTGCCATATTTTTGGAGACCTGGGTATATTGATATACAAATTAAATCGATGAGCATGTTTATTTATAAATAAATAAATAACTAATATCTAAACCACGGCAGGATAGACTCCATAAAATTGGTTCATGTGTTTATGTGCCCTCAAATGCAACAATTCTTTTTCAAATCAAGTAATTTTAACAAAATATGATAACTTTAAGCCCAAAAAAAGTGGGGCTGCTAACAATAGGAAGACTATAAATGTTGTCTCATATACATTCTTCATTGCATAATACAAAACAGTATATGACGTCCGGTAAAAGAAAATCTCCATAGGAGCAATATGGCAAATCAATTCTTTGACTCGCTTTTTTAAGGCTTATAAAATAGAGCACCTATTTGGAGGGGAGAACGACAAAAGCGATGATTTCCTGTGTATTATGGTCGGTACAACAGGAAGATTTAGCATACCAGTGCTCATCACTCTTATTGTGGTCATCAATATGTAAGACATAAATTTCGAATATCAGATTGTATTACAAACTGATTAAGCTAGAAACATAGATGCAATTCGGAAAATGTAATAAGAACGGTAACTCTCTCTGTCAAAAAGTCCGCAAACAATTTGCAAGGCCTATGGAAGATATCGTATGGTCTCATCCTTCGTAGCCTAATGCATCACATAGTGAAGCAACATACCACACTCAATGCCTTCTTGCCTTAGACTCGCTCTTGGACAGTGTCATCCCTGAAAGCTTGTTAATCTCGTAAAGTAATCCCGCAGAAAACAAGAAGCTGCAAAGGACATAGAAAAACCGTAAATACTGTACGTTGTACAAAATTAAGCCAACACAGCTAGCTCATTCGTTTTAAAAAATGTAAACTAATAGCATACCAGGAAGAGGGGCTTCGAAACAACTGTATAATAGACATGCTTGACGTATCTAGCAAGCAAATATAACTATGATTTTTTATGGGGTTGAAGAAGTGTAGTAGTGAAGGTGAAAGCAAGTACATTTAATTAATTAAGGTTCCAGTAGCAAGGACTTGGTAATAAATATCAAAAAACATACATTAAATTTTCTTTTTTTTATCTTTTGAGAAAGCTGTAGTCTTTTTGGTATCTTGCCAAAACAAGTAACCAATGTCTTCCCAGAGGAGAACTAAAGAATCAATCCTAAAGAGTTTCCATTTTGAAGGGACCATAAGAACTTGAAATCACGAGCACCCTTAGTTCAGAATCTTCCGATGCATGGGTTATGTTTTTTCACTGTTCCCTGTCATAGCTTTAGGTGGCTCATAACTATATGCTCTATGAAAAATCAAATTTTCAATAGAAGGTCAAACAAGTTATTGGAACCACAGAAAGGAATCACTGAACATTATGTTTCCATTGCCCACAAAGTTCTTCAATTGCACAGAAACAAAAAAACTGCAAAATATGCAACTAGAGCACAAGTCATGATTATTACCATGTTGTGATGCACACTCGGTGAACAGTGCTGGCAGCAATAAGAGCAACTGCCTCAGCGAATATAGCTGCAAAGGGCAAAAGGAAACCAATGAGTCCTTTTAATGGAGCTTTAAGAAAATGCTGGCCTCTTGCATAGACAATAACCAAAGGTGGGTCTATTAAGTGACAAGAAATCAAATTCAGTAAGATTAGAAATTACAATTTTGCAAACAAAAATGATGCATGCACAAGCCAAAACATGAAACAACAGTTAATGAGGTGATGAGGTCGATGGGAAGGTCCTTAATCGTGCTGCCATACCTATCTCCGACCAAGGCTTCTAAAGAAAAACAGGATAAGCAGACAGAGGTAACGGGAATCATAATGTCCTCTTTCTTTCCCTTTTTAATTCTTTTTGGCAAAATAAAGAAATGACGAGTTATGATGATACCTTTGATATTTAGAGAATCAAGGAAGCAATGAACTTTGAAGATAATGATTTGTATCCTGAACCCAAAAGCACAACAAACCTTCGGCAAATCCTCATCTAATAATCCCTACATTCCACTTATTTTGCCCTTAAGTCATTTCCACATACTGCACGACTAGTGACTGATACAATAAAAGCTAGTAAAGCATCTGAAAACTTTCAACATCTTTGTTTATTGTTTAAGTTTCTTTTTAAGCTAACAATTCTAATTGCATCATACATAATTATACCAGCCAGCACCGTCTTTCTCGCAAACGCTTAATACCACTTCTGTAACTGTTAGCTTGACTTTCATGACCTCATAAGTCGAGCTAATATTGCACAATTACATTAAAAGGCAAGAAGAAAGAAGCACAGGAGTTACTTTAGAAAATTAGTTCCTAGACATAAATAATCCAAGAATATCGAGCCAGATGTTAAGAACGATTATAGCTTAGCAGGAAACCTCACAAAAATGCTGAGGAAAAATATAAAGCGCACAGTTCTTGTGAAATTTACTTGTTGGAGCTCATATGTTCAATATGTCATTCTTGCTAGAGAGATCTCTCAAAATGCGAATAATACTAGGGTTTGAAGGTCAAATCTAAACTTCAGAGAATGATATATGATACACCACCCATATGGATAATAAATGCTAAGAGTCCACACAGACCTATTAGTTTGCTAAAAGGGGCCACAACATCAAAATTGTTAGTGTAAATTTTTTTTCCTGTAATTTTAGAGTTAAATTTTCTATGTAAAATTTTTTTTGATTAGTTTCAGCCACCACCATAAATTCATCCTGGGTCCGCCACTACCTCTATCCCTTTGAACAGGAAATTTCGACAAGGAAAAAAAGTTTCTTACCAGCACCCCATCCAGTCCTGACACCAACACTTTCCTGATAATTTCCAATGAACTGCAAGAAACATGCCTAAGTCAGTGAAGGTATAATTTCTAGCTCCATACAAATAAATTCATAATGGCAATATATCATAACAAACATAGTATATGTCAGAATGAATAGAAAGAGATTCCAAACGTGATAAAACTATGGTTTGTCATTATCTCCTTTTAACCATGGTAATACGAGCTAATCTTAAAAAGCACACCTTCTTCGTTAATCTTCATTGTCATTTTCCTTTTTAGCAATTTTCCGATACAAGTGAACAATATAAAAGGTCCTATAAGCATGAATCAAACACATAATGAAACCAGGAATGGCATAAACATATATAGTAGACGAGTTGGGCATTCATATCGTGCAAGATAATAAACAAGGCGCTGAAATCTCACCAAAACAGCAGCCTGAGCAAGATAATGAAACAAACAAGTAATGACAAATATTATCAGAAACATGATGTTGAAGTGCAGTTCTAGTTACCGTCAACAACACAACAAAGAGGAGAGAACTAGTGAAGCCTCCGAGAATGGTGTATAGTTCTGATGATGCTAACTTGCTCCTATACATTTCTTGTAGTGAGAGAATTACAATGAATAGTAGGAGAGAATAGGACATAGAACTGCTGGTTCCTGCCATGGC
Organism: Embelia ribes; assembly: GCA_001753735.1. Classification (NCBI taxonomy): domain Eukaryota; kingdom Viridiplantae; phylum Streptophyta; class Magnoliopsida; order Ericales; family Primulaceae; genus Embelia; species Embelia ribes. The sequence continues at coordinate 8,963 of MKEJ01092243.1, forward strand.
AATTGAAGCTGCATAAGAGAGCGAGAGAAATCACCAGTGTGAGAATTAGAACAATAAATTATCATGAAATACACCGCTAACAAGGACACTGACAACCTAAACACTACACAAATTATATATGTAAGAAAATGGAACTCAGCACAGGCTAGTGACGGAAAAATAATACTGAACCCTGTTAATAAAAGTGAAAATTTTAATTAAAGCTCAAAGCTTAAACTTGAGACTTCTCCCCTTTTGGATTTTAGTCACCCAACTATTTTTATGTTGCATCCCTTTTTGTTTTCTCTTACGTGTCAGATTGCGCTTCTCCCTTTTGGTTTTGCTTAGTAATAAAGGGAAAATACTTTACAACAGTGAACTTCTTCCATGCTGTCCTTCCATATTTCTTTATGTTTTCCCAACGTATTAGTCATCAACAACAGGTGCATATGCATTTAGTTTTCTGATGTAACATCAAACATCCAACCGAATGCAAACCACGACTTATGTGGCACAACCCAATTCTTGGAGCACTATCTACTCAACGTCTAAAAGGCAATTACGAATCAAAAGAAGAAGAGGTGGAAAAACTATTGTAGACTAGTAGTTGATGATATGCAACATACCACTGAGAAGTTCACTCCACTTATTAGTAAGTTAATTATTAGAAAATCTTAAAAGAAACCAAACTTGACCCCTTAAGACACCAATACTTTTGATTTCTAATTAACAAAATATTAAATTAAAAACACAAAGAGTTGTGAGTACTCATGAATAAACTTATCAATACACATATATCTTCACACTTAAGGCACTCCCCTAGTAACTGTACATTTGCCCGTCCTACCTTCTAGGAAATGCTCACACTAAGGTATCTAATACTATTCAATCCCCTTAAGAATAGAGGATTTGCTAAGGTAATCCCCTTAAACTAGGGGGCTAATTTTCATCTGCAATACTAATTTTAGGTTTAGGGTGTCTGGTGTGATTCCAATATTCCAACCTTTTCTATAAAATTTTAGATATAGGGATTAAAATTTATGAGATGTTTAAGGTCATTCACACCAGATTATCTATTCAGCTCCCTATCCCTAAACTTTAGAAAACAAGCCCAAATTAGCCCTACACCAATCTCTCTACAACTGTTCAAAATTTCTACAGTTATTCTCTTGAAGAAGAGGATGTCTGTACACCCCCCTATATACGACAATTGACAAGATACATACACTAGTGGGTGCAATATCTAAATATATCATCTATTACAGGATAGGGGAGTCAATTTAGAGAATAAATGAACATGCATATAGAAGAACTGGTGGGAATGCCAACATGTATACAGTTCTTTTTGAGTAAACATTTTCCTCTGTAAAAGTCAGTGCTTTCAAGAGTACAATTAGAGAAGCTGTATTTTTTTTCTTCATATCGGTCATTTGCTCCTCCAAAACAAGGAATCATAAAAGCTAAAAATTTTCTACATCTAGTTTCTGGATCCAGAATCTGTAACAAACACACACACACACATATAATATATATATATATATATATATTGGACATTGACATATTGGAAAGTGGATGATGGGAGTAGCGTCTGGCGGGCGTGCCCCTAATAAGATTAGTTTTTGGAAAGTAATTATTGTTTCTTCCCATAAAAACAGTAAATTGAGCTCCATTATCTTTGGCAATTAAAAAATTAGGTTTCAACCAATGGCGTTTACATAGTATAGATGGTGCAAAAACTGCAAAACTAGACTGAATTTTCTTCGGGGAGAAGCTGAAAAACATTAGGACTCGTCTCATGCACAGTGAGCCCTAATTTCATTAAAAGATTTATCGAAACTAGAGTGTACCCTACGCAATGCATGGGATGATAATATTATGGATTTTTTTTATCGTATTAATCTTAATTAATTATTTTATAAATGATTTTTTAATATTTTTTTGATATAATTTTTTTTTCCAGTTACATATAACTTTATAAAATTTCAAATTAAGCAACATTTATTTTATTATAATATTTTTACCAAAAATTAATACATATTCAGGTTAGGTTTTAAATATGTGAAAATCTTATTATGATAATTTAAAAAAATTAATATTCATTAGGATAATATTTCAAAAATTTATGGAGAATCTTAGATTGGTAGTAATCAATTTTATAAAAATATTTATTTCCTAGAAATATTTTGATTCCTAAATATGATTTTAATAATGTTATTATGATAAATTATCTTATATGCAAAGATATTTTAGTTTAGTAATTTTGATTATGATAAATTGATATATATGTATATAATTGATAATAATTTCTATTATGGTAAAT
>MKEJ01092284.1:0-20049 GCA_001753735.1 Embelia ribes
TTCATATTATAATGGAATAAATAACCGAGAACGTAACCCTAGAGAGTTGGTGAACCTCGTTTAAAGAACATCGTGATATTATTTATTTCTTCATGCACATGTGATTGTTATTTATTTATTTTCGTTTAAGCTATACACATATACATATTTTATTCCCCATTATGGTCTTGGACGGGATGAATTGGTTGTAACTTAAGTAGTTAGTATCTGATTGATCTTCTAACAAGTGCTTTTGAGTTTCATAATTCTTTGAAGAAGATGAAGGCACACAAGCGCTTGCTAGTATGGATAGTTATCTTGCATGAGGGTTTCACCAAGATATTTTAAATAGGCACAAGGCAGTTAAAAGCGAGTTCGGTTTGCATGGGTGATGAAATGGTTAGTGGTATTATGATTGTGATGGAAGAATTGTAAAGCTCAAGATAGACGTAAGGTGTACCCAAAAGAAGTAAGATGGTGGAGCACGCCTGAACTTATGAAAGAATTCTATTTTCTTTGGGTTAGTGCGATGCTTCTATAATAATCTGTGGTAGTTAAGGTGAAGCTTGCAGGGAGGAACTAAAGATTGGAGTAGAGGTTCTTGAAGACTGTGAAAATCAAGTTTGGATCATATACAAGCTGCAATGACCCTGCAATTGTAGGTGTTGTGAATGTTTTTTTTTATTGCTATTTATTTATGCAAGTAGAGTTGTTCTTACTCCTGTTTCTTCTTTTTGTGATTGTGTGGCAAGTCAATTGGTGTTATTGTTGGAGTTACATGTTTCATGGCAAGGCGATCGGAGTCATGGGAATGGCAAGGCGGTTGGCATATCGTCGGAGTCATATGGCAAGGTCATTAGAGTCATGGGTGTTCTTTGGAAAGGTGGTAAGGTCTAAGGTTGAAGTCGAAGATTTTCGTTGGTTATGGAAAAGGTTGACGCCGGTGTGAATTGGTGTTATAGTTAGCCTCAGGTGAAAGCGTGGTCATGGTAACAAAAGTCCTGGTTGCGCGATAGACATTTGCATGGTTCGATGGGATACTTGTTCGAAAAATTCTTAGCAATCAAGTCAAGTGACACATGGTGATTGTATAAAAATGAAGTCAAAATTGGGATTTCTCGATAAAGAGGGGTGGTCATCTCTTGGTTTCAGAGGTGATGGCAGGAGTATCTAACTCAAGGTGGAGTTATGGTGTGTGGGTTCATGCGTGGTTGTTGCAGCTTTTTGACGTGGTGATTGTTTTGGTTTCTTGGGTGTTTTCGTCAAAGGTGGAGATTGGTAGAATATTGACTCAAAATCCGAGGATACGTGGAATCTTGGGGTTTGAATCGATAATGGAAAGTCTCGCGAATATTTTTGGGCGAAACGGAAATCAAATTGAAACTTGGTGCGCAAAATAGCAATTTTTCAATCAATCACTGGAGACCTTTATGATTGATCGGAGCTCTAATTGATCAAAATGGACCTTTATGATAGATCGGCTGTATCTGATCAAAGTTAGTTTATTATGTTTGACTCAAAATTTGATGAAGAATTGTTTCCTATTTAAATTAGAAGGCTCGTGTGGCTATATAAACATGCCTAGGACTTATTTATATGTATGAGAGACAAGAGACATCTATAAATGTATTACTTTGTGAGGTGATCTCCCCATAGGGGTGTTTTCCCCATGTATTGAGAGATATCTTGTCGGTACTCATTGGATGTAAGGTTGTCTCATGTCTATAAGATGGTGTTCTCATGGGAAAGATGTATAGGGGATTTCTCATAGCCTTTTGTCCCCTGGATCTTGAAGATAGTTGTGTAGTGGGTCCGCTATAAGGGAAATTCCTATGCTTTTTAGTCGGTAAAAATCCCAGTGAGGTGGATAGTAGTTCCAATGAAGACATCCTTGGGTTAGAAAAATTCTCCCAGTTTGAAATTCCTTGGATGTTGGGCAGTTTTACACAAAGTTGAACTGGGGGATTCGTCGCGGAATCGTGGTAATTATATCATATCATAATATAATAAATAATCGAGGATGTGGCCCTATAGAGTGGGTAAACCTCATTTAAAAAATATCGTGGTGTTCTTTATTTCTTCATGCACATATATATGGTTGTGATTTTACATGTTTTTGTTTTGTCTATACACATCTAGACTTTTTTTTTTCCGCATTATGATATTGGGAGGAATTAATTAGTTGTACCTAAATGACTATGACTAGGGGCCAATTGATCTCCTAAATCCTTATCTATCACTTTCATTCACGTACTTAAATGTGTACTTCTTGTTCTTCTCACACTTCTCACTTTTCTCACTTCCTAATTGGTGATCTACTTCTTACATTCTCAAAATATCTTAGATGACCCTCTTTATCTTATTTTCAACTAAAGCCATTTCTAAATTTCTATAAATCTCTTCATTGCCAATTTCAAGTTTGTCTTTCCTAGTTTTTTTGCACATCTATCTCAATATGCACATCTCTATTATATTCATCTTAGCTCAACATTTAGTTCCATACAGTATACAGTAAAGCTATTCTTATCACGATACTGTTAAAAAAAAAAGTCGTGGAGACATATTATGACCATATGATAGCTAATTCACATTAAATAATATCTTATATTGACTAGTTATAAGCTTAAATCATTATATATGATTATATACACTTAACTAGTCGATATGGATAGTGTTAACGGTGAGTTATACCCATGTAATTGTTACAATTATAAAATTAGCAATTCATTAATAATATAGCATATGGGCACCCTCCCCTTACAAGTCGGTTTCGAAGGATAAGTTATACTATATGGTTGTTACAGTTATAAATTTAACAATTCATTGATAGTAGTTTATCTTTGACAACAATTGCATTTGGACATTCACCAAAATGTTTTGACAGAAAACTATAATAAAAACAAATCGTTTGAATCATAAAACTATACAACTTTATAATTTCTCTCTCGACAATAAGAAAAAATTTGTGAAATTTCAGATGAAAACTTATCTACAAATAACGGATATCAAATTTGCTTGATGAAGAAAATATAGATTGGTTTAACTCATTAAGTTTATTGTGGCTCGGCGAAATCTTACCAAAAATTTGTTTGTTTTGATAAAAATCAACAAATGTCTAAAATCATTTTCATTAGGCTATTCAGGTCCATTAACAAATTAAAATGTAATTTGGGACCAGATAAGAATCTGTAGCCTAATCTGGCAACTGGCTACAAAGGAAATGGGCTAACAAACAAAAAAATGGGCCAACACACAGCCCCCAAACTTTTTGTTCGAATAATTTTATAGAGAAAACTGATTCATGTATAACTAACAGTATAAATAATTCTTTATAAAAATAGATATGTAACATTGGGCTTGTTTGGTAGCAAGCAAAAGAAAAAATATATATATTTTTTAATTTAAAAGTAAAAAATTTGTGTTTTTTTTTTGGAAAAGGTGTTTGATGCATTAAAAAAAGGTATACTTATTAATATGTGAGTTGCAATTAAATACTGTACTTTCAGTTAGGGTTGTACAAAATAACCAATAACCAAAATCCAATTCGGAACTGGACATAGATTGAACTAAAAAAATCAGATCTGAAGTTGGAAGTGCTTGATCCGAGACTAATCCGGTAAGAACTAAACTTTTCAAACCAAACTTTGGATTACAATAAAATTATCTGAAATCGGACCAATCCGAATATAGGCTTGAACCGATTCGATCCGGACATAAATTTGGACCAGTACCGACTTAAAATAATGTACTAATAATTTTTTTATACAAATTTATATACTTCTTACATATACATACATATAAAAAGATAATCAATTGTACAAGTTACATAGAAGCATAGTGCATTGTCTTACACGTATGAAGTCAAAATATGGTTAAATCACATATCATAATGTATCATCTCACACATGTTGATCATCATGGTTTTGTAATTACTAATTAATTGGATTCCATAAAACTCTCTAATTTTAGTGTGTGTGTATATATATATATGCATATATAATAACAAAATTTTTAATTTAATTAATACTTGGTATAGTGTATTTCTTACATGTTCCTATTAGTTTTTATTTTTCTTTAAGAACTTATTGTTAAATTTTAATAAATAATGTACATAATTTTTATTGACTAATATGCATTGAGTGACATAATAAAATTGGTTATAGGATCAAGTTGATATAAATTATATAATGCTCAAAGGACTGAGAACCAGACCGAATCAAAACCAACCGTAGAGGAACCAATTTGGACCAAACCGAACTGAATTTGTGCAAGTCGATTTTGGTCCCAAAAATTAAAACAGTCGCAAAATGGGTATGTCTTAGATTGAAAATAGAATCAATCGGATTCAAAATGTGTACACCCCTGGAAATTTGGTTGTATTTTGACTTTCTTACATTAAGATACATGCTAACAGAGGTGGTTTTTTTTTTTTTAATCATGTTAACAAAGGTGTTAAATAGGGATGTTCCCAAGTCAAATTAAATATTTAGGTTGCTAGATTTCGATTCAAATTAAATTGAATTATTTTGGATCGAGCTCAACTTGTGTTTGATTTGAAATGGCAATAATTTATGTGATAGACACACATCCCAAAAATAAAAATTAATTATTAATTGACAAAGTCAAATTTAATTAAAAAAAAAAAAGATGATGCACTTGGATTTGAGGTTGCTCAATTCCTCACCACCATCCGAAATTGAAAGTTTTAAAATTGAAAAAATGGTGTGACAAACAAGTAGCATTATAAGCAAATTGAGAGCTCCCCTTGTATACCAAATTATAAAAGATCTTATTTAAGATTAAATAATTACATTGAGTTTAGTATGATTGTATGTGTAATAGCATCTAGTATATCAGAAATATCAATAAACCAGATTATTACAATTGCTAAAGATGCCATTTTTTTAGCTTATAGAGCCTATTTCATAGTTCAAGATTCCCAATTCATTTGAGCCGTTGATAGCCGAAAACCGGACTGACAATTAGTTCTAAAAATTACTTTTTGCAAATAGAATATCAACTTTTATTTGATTTGAAATTTGAATTTGGCATAATTAATGCGATAGATTGACGTCCCAAACATGAAACTTAATCAATTATTAGTTAACAAAGTCAAATCTAATTTAAAAAAACGATGATGCGGTGATATGATTTGAGCTTGCGACCTTACGATTATGAGTCTTGCAAACTATCTAGTACCTAATACTGGTGTTGGTTCCAGTTCTTTACCACCATTCCAAATAGGAAGTTTTAAAATCGAAACAAATGGTGTGATGTACTAGCATTGTAAACAAATCAACAGCTCCCGTTGATAACCAAAAAATGGATTGCCAATTAGTTTTGAAAAATTATTTTCAGCAAGCAGAATATCTTTTTTTATGATCCACATGTTATACGCATGATTGACTGATTAACCAACTTTTAAATACCGCTCTATATGATTGTCTTGGTTTGACGACATATACCTAAGCAATTTTACTTTATAAATAACATCATATCACATCAATTGAATGATAATCAAAGTGTCCCGATATTCAAATTGCTCGCGAGTTATTATGTTCATTGTATTACTACCCGATTATGATCTCAAAAATTGACTAGTAGATTCACAATGGAACTTAAACTGGTTAATTCAAAATTCAAAATATAATTTAGAGAAAACAATGGCGTGAGAAAACAATGGTGGGACGCTGCGCGTGATTGAGAAAATGACAACTTTCTATTATGGCATGCCAAGTTGGAGAGAGGCTGGTAGTGATATGGGCCAGTTTCTATCAACCAATTTGGTCCGTTTATTATTATTATTATTTAAATATGCGTTTGAAATTAAAATAAATTACAATCTTACAAGATTTAATCTAAAAAAAATTAATCTATTTTTAGCGGCTAATTTTAAAATAAACAATTCAGATACGACGAAGAAAAGTAGTTCGTACTATACTCATCGGACAAGTTTTATCCAAAACACTATGAGCCGCCACAATATTCCAATCATTTACTAACGTGTCACAATCTCACCCACCAGAACCCTCCACGTGTCCATTCGCAACCACTAGATACAGGCGAAACCCACTGTTTTATCCAAAACTCGCACGTGATATGTTAAAATTGCTGATTTCAGATTCCGAAATTGGCTCTGAAAACAATTTTTGAAAGTTTTTATTTATTCAAAGGAGTGAGATTTTTTAACATACATTTTTTTTAATATATTATTATACATATGTTGATATATTTAGTATAAAATAAAAAATATATTTTTATATTGGGAGTGGTGAAAATTAATTGGTAATAGTATAAATTTGGAAAGAAGTTTATTTCAAAAGAAAAGTAGCTATAGATATATAGAGTTTGTAGCTATATGCAGACTATGTATAGCCTTTGGATCAAAATATATAGTTACAATTCGCGAATAAAAAATATGTCGATCCAATGGTTATAATGAAGAATGCATATGGCTACAGATACATGGATCTATAGCCACGTATGGTCATTTATTTCTATGGAAAAAAAAAATTGTAAGAAGAAAAAAACAAAATTGTATTTAAAAAAAAGTATATTTTTGTATTTTTAAGTACACATAAATATATTTTTGGTGATACAGTTGTTAGAACGCAACAATATTAAGCATCTTGCGGACGATTGAGTATTTTTATTTAGTTTTCTCTTCTATAAGTTTCTACTCTTTTCCTTTTATTTGGTTATAGATTTAGTTGAGCCTACATAGAAATCTGAAGATTTGTTTGGTTACAGTTTATAATGCATTTGTCTGTTCAACTTAAAAGCTGAACTTATTTACTATTTTGGTATAAGTAAGCTAAAAGTATGAAATTAGATACATCTATATTTTTTAAGGCATAAATAAACTTATTTATTTTCATAAAATTTTCTACCAAACGAATTCATGAACTTAAAATAAATTCTGATACTAGAGTTGCAAGTTGCAATCTGAATGGGTCAATGCCAGCAGCATTGTTGATGAATCTGGCTTAAAATCAATTTATTTATGGTTCCATTTTTTGCATTGATTTTGTACTTACAAGAAAAATAATTTACTTTAATAATATAGTAATTTTAAATCAGAGTGTAGTAACTTCATTTCTACAATATAATAATGATATTATATTTAATTATTTTTTAAAATAAAACTAACATATTATATGACACAACTTTTATAAAAAATTATAATATGTTGAATGCAATATTTATTTCAATTGAAATTATTAAAATTAATATCATTACTATATTATAATATATATATATATATATATATATTAATATAAAATTACTATATTTTTTAAAATGAATTATTTTTGTATAAGTAGGAGACAACTTTATTTATACTCTTTAATCAGCCCCAATTATTAGCTGGCTCTTGGATAAGGTTTATTTTAGCATTGACAATGACCTTATGATATTAAATTGTGAGTGTTATGTGCCCATAATTAGACATTAAAAAAATCCTAGAATATATTTTTTTTCACAGTCTTATCAAATAATTGTTCTGCTCTCTTGTTTGTTTGTTTTTTCTATGATGTTGGATTATTAAGTTCACTTTGCAAAAGCCCACATAAGCATCTAGTGGGCCAAAAAGCTAGCTGGGCCTGAACCCATTTTGCCAAATTAATTACAAACTGCCCAACAATTAATACTTTTATTTTGTTTTCACTACTCCTTTCCTTTTTTTCGTTATATATTTAATTGGGTATGCATAGCAATCAGAGCGTTGATTTAGTTGCATCTTATAAGTTTCAATTTATCAATTTTTTTCCTTAAATTTTTTTTTAATATTTGACTGCTTAACTTAAAAGGTGAGCTTATTTGTTGTTTTTGCTTAAATAAATTAAAAATTTTAAACTGACATTTTTTTCTCAAATAGAAACGTAATAAATTTTGATGGTAAAGTTGCAAGTTGCAAGTTGCAAGTTGAATGGGTCGATTGCAGCAGCAGCAATGTTGATGGATCTGACTTAAAAGCAATTTGTTTATACTTTTTAATCTGCCCCTATTATGAGCTAGCTCTTGGATAAGGTTTTATTTTAGCATTGACATTGACCTTATGATATTAAATTGTGAATGTTATGTGCCCATAATTAGGCAATTAAAAAATCATAGTATATATATATTTTTAATAGTCTTATCAAATAATTGTTCTAACCTTTTTTGTTTTGTTTTTTTCCATGGGTGTATAACAAATTATATGATATTTGATTATTAAGTTCATTTTGTAAAGCCCACATAAGCATCTAATGGCCCAAAAAGCTAGCTGGGCCTGGACCCATTTTGCCCAATCAATTACAAACTGCCCCAACAATTTAATAAAAAGGTCAAGAAAAGCTAACAACTTTTTAGCTTTTTTGACAATTCACTTTCTTAGACGTACCAATAAAAAAATCACATAAGCGTGCCACACGACGAATCGCACGAAGCTTTTGGGAGCGTAAGTGAACGACATGTCAAATATTTAGCCGCATTAGTCAAGTACTGACAGATACTGTAATTGAACGATTGTGTACCGCTCGATCGGTTGGTTCGCCCTAACCACGAATTGGAGTGTTGGACGACTATTCCTAGCATCCTTCATTTGAAACTTAAAACCTTTCCCTTGTTCAAAACCTACCTTCAAGTGTTTTGTCATGAGATAATTTCATTCAAAGTCCTCAATTGACAACAGTGGTTTTATTATGACCATGACCTTTCTACTAATAAAATGACACTTTCGTTTTACCATCTCAAAAATGAACCTTGTGTTTCAAAGTACGTATAAAAAATATCCCCCACGATTTCATGACAATTATTCTTTCTCGCATAAGTATCTTCCATCTTATGTAATGTCATGAAATTCATACGATGTTAATCTAGTTACATATTTGTATTAGTGCCATCGGAAAAGTTCAGCTTAGAATCGAACAGAATCCACAACGGGCCCTCCCGGGAGAAGGCCTTGTTCGCCCTCCGTATTAAATTGCGAGCACCGCATGAAGAAATTCCTCGTAAAGTAGCCTAGGCTTGGTTCGATAGTCTTCTACTGTATGTGGCTTGTCATGTGCTATACGTGTGATAAATGTGTATACGATATGTTTCAACAATATGGTGCTATGTAACAGGAAATCCTCTCAATACAATATATATATTTTTTATTATTGTAATGTACAGTTACTATGACTTCATAATAAATTATTATAAATTAATGACAAATTATTGTTGGAATTTTTTATATTTAAAAATAGTTATAGTAATTTTTTTTTCTCTAAGTATACAATAGAATAGTTTCCATATTTAACACAACTAACTATAAATCAATTTGCTTCAATTTGAAGAACAAATTATTCTAATCGTGACGATTACATGATATCTGAATATCATAGCTGTAATACATTTAATATTTTCATCAAATTGATATTGGTGGTTTTTAAAGTCTTAAATTGAATATTTTCATATGTTAGAGCTATAATAAATTCAAGAAGTTGATACCCAGGAAATAATTTATCTAAAAATAAGGGCAAAACTGAGTCATCGTATTCGGTCCAATGTGGTATATATATTTATGTACTGACATGTCAATGATAATAATAATAATAATAATAATAATAATAATAATAATAGAGATTGAAAGTGAGAAATGAAGGAAAAATCAGAAAGAACAAAAAGCAGATAGAGGTATTAATTAAAGCAAACATAGGCAGATGAAATAAGTCCAACAAAATTCGGTACAAAATGTAAAATTCCACATCAGTGTATCTAACTATATTCTATATGACTATATGAGAAGTACAACACAACACGTTGGACAAAGTAAAAGGGACATAATTTCATTTCATTGCACCAATTACCCACGTTATTCCTTTTATAACACTTAGCTCCTAAAAACCTTGCATTTCTCCTAAAAACACTTAATTAGGAGGTGAAGAGAAGTCCAATGCAGAGCACATGATAAGGTATTAGTACTATTTAAATGATGAAAGATAATTAATAAAGTCTAACACCGGCCCATTAACTCACCCACTTTCCACTAAAATAATCTATTAGGGAAAGAAAATAAAATCATATTAAATCACACAATAACTTAATATGTAAGCGATGTGAAAAAACTAATGAAGTGTGCTATTTCCCTCACTTGTTGGGAGGTACATTATTAAATTCCATATTTTTCTTACTAAACGGATATATTAAGGAAATATGGGCAACACATTACATATAAACTATTGTTATGAATCATACTAGAAATCAAAGATAATAATTTATAAGCAAATAAAAAATGAGGCCAAGATTTACGTAATTCAACCGCAAAATAAAATAAATTTAACTTAGGTTTACTCCACGGGATTAATACCGGTGTTTACTTTTGTTTATAGAAAGAGAGAGATTACAACATATAAAATAAAACTGAAAATCTAAATCAAACTGGATCCATTCACTCTCTTATTTTCTCTATTTTTCTATCTTTTTTTATCTCTATTGGCGTGTTCTTTATGCACCTTTTTGTACTCACTGAGCATTTTTCTTCTTCTTCCTCTTTTATAGGCAAATTGTGAGTTATAAGTCAATAGTAGTGGGTCGTGCTTGCACAACTCATAATATTTGTATTTAATGATTGAGCTCTATGCTTGCATCTGCCACAGTAAAATGATATATCAATGAATATTTTATAACACTCCCTTTTATTTGATCAAATATTATTCAAAATGTTATCTCCCCCTGATTTGAATGATCACTGTATGACTGAAGATCATTAAATGATTATCTGAACGATTGTCGTTTGAGAGCTCCATCAATATCTTCCACTGTTAGGAATTTACTAAGTATCTTTGAGCAATTCACAAAGAGACATTGATCAATAAACAGTTATCAATTGTCTTACCCATATTGAATCGTCATTCAAATATAGTTATATAATCTTTTGTGCAAAATCTTAACATCTATCGGGTCGTGTCTTTGATGGCGGAAAAGAGAATTTGTTAACGTAGCTCCAGGTTTCGCGTTCAAGCCCCGCACAAAACACAAACTTTTTATTTCCTTTTCTTTTATGTTTTTTTTCTCATTTGTTTCTACCTTTAATTTATTTCTCCTTTTGAAGCAATCAAATTTGTTGTGTCTCAATATCTTTATATCCACAAGTATTTCGTAAATCCTGTAATATATTGTCATAAGCAATTTCTGTAAGAATCATCACATTTGTTGTTGGTGTATACAGCTTTTGCAACACATAACTTGAGATAAATCTTCCATTTCTATTATCTATAGCAGTAATCAATATAATCTTATGTGAATATATTCTGAAACATTTCATATTGATCAGTTAAATGATATTGTTCTCCCCCTAATTGGGATAAGTATAGTGCAACCAAATGATAAGTTCAACATTTTTACAAACTTTTGTATGTATCATCCCTGTACATAGATAAACAATTTATCTCACATCAAACTTGTATAAAAGTTATCATGCCAATATATAGAAACAAAATACTTACTCCATGCAGGGATATCTGAAATTGGAGGATACTCAGATTTAATCTCTTTGTAATACGAGATTTGGGAACACCCATAGGCATGTTTTGTGGCTTGTTATATACAACTCCAAATGTTAATGCAGAGGTTTTCTAGCAACTCTAATTTTATATTTCATATACTTAATATAGTTAAGTCAATTAAACTATAATACAGTTAAGCCATTTATTTACTTTGTTCTGCCATTTCTGCTTCTTTTTTTTTCTGAAAAATAAGGAATAATATATGGCACCAAATATGGGAATTTTATAATCACACTTCCAAATTACTTTTGCTCCACAATAATGGCATAATCAGTTAACTTTAAGGGGCGAATGATCCTACCTCTCCCTCAATATCAGGGTCAGCTCTAATATGCCAAACCAATGTCATATTTAGGTTAAGGGTCCGTACCTACTATTATGTCACTATCTACAACCGTTCACATTCTACCATTCACACTAAGGAATGTAACAAAGTTGGTCGAAGGGGTTCTTGAGAGTGATTATATTTATTTTCAGTGCCAATTATGAGAAAGTAATGATTATCATAAATAAATTCATTTCCTCTCGGTTAAAGCTAGAAATTAAATCTCAATATATAAATGGTTAGGTTTATAAGCATAATTATTTTTTAATCTTAATATGTCTGAGGGTTTGATTATTCACCCTTTAAGTTGTATAGGTATTTTAATACATAATTTGGAGTCCGGTTAACCATCATGGACTCGCTCCATCATGTTCATACTTTTAACCTGAAAAATATCTCAAACAAATATTAACTCATATTAACTCAATTTAAATGATAAAATTAAAATCCAAAATTTGTTTATAAAAATAATTCTCTCATATCTGTTCGAATTGGCTAGTATTGAGCTTGCACCAAGACCCATAATACGAATTTAAGCATATTCCATCGCCTAAAACTGAAATTTGCAAAAGCATTGGACCCCATGGACCCAATACTTAATCTTTTCTGGATGGTCAAGCTTTCCGCGACTTTCAATTGCTTTATTTTACAAGTTGCAAATCATTATTTAATTTATCATCGATAATAATACTGAATTAAAATATTGTACAAATTAATAAAATTACTTTATTTGTTAGATTTCATTACTCATGTATACGGAAGTCAAATCACTATGGCTCAGTTAACACATATACTTATTTTTTTCTTGCTCAAACTTTCAAATAAACTGCGGCCCACTATCCTTGATGTCGACACACGGATGAATGAAGAAAAATAATTAATTTGAGGCTGACAAGGTATGTCTTAGCCTACTATGATAATTTATTTTTCTTAAAAAGCTCAAATATAAATCTTGACAAATTTATAAAATTTCTTGCAAAGTCTAACAATAATTTTCTTGTAGAGACTTGTGCCGATAACGTATTATGAATCATGCTAGAAAGTAAATATAATAATCTGAAGGAAAATAAAATATAAAACCAAGATTTACGTAGTTTAGCCTCAAGTTAAAACAAGCTTAACTTTGGCCTACTCCACGGGACTAATACCGGTATATATTTTTCTTTATAGAAAGGGAGGGATTACAATATGTAAAATAAAGTTGAAAATATGGATCAAAATGGATTCATTTCTTCTTTTATTTTCTGTACTTTTCTAATCCCTATTGTCGTGTTCTTTCTGCGACTTTTTGCACTCACTGAGCATTCTTCTTCTTCTTCTTCTTCTTCTTCTTCTTCTTCTTCTTCTTCTTCTTCTTCTTATTCCTCTTTTATAGGCAAATTATGAGTAATAAGTCAATAGTAGTGGTCTTGCTTGCACAATGCATAGTATTTGCATTTAATGATTGGGCTCCATGCTCGCATCAGCCACAGTAAAATGTCACATCAATGAATATTTTATAACAACTACAATATAAATAATGACAAAAGACGAAACATGAAATAATATTTGTGCTACTCAATAATGAGTACAAGAGTTGTTTATATACATAAATAAAGAGGGACTAGTATGTAAATAATGAAACTTAACATTCCCCCTCAAGTTCAAGCATGAACTTCCGTAATACTTAACTTACGCATAAAATATTGATAAAGATTGTGACCCAAAAGTTTCTTAAAAATATTGGCAAACTGAGAATGCGCCAAAGTATAAGTAGGAGAAATAATGTTAGTTTTCTAAGTTTATCACGCCCATTGTGATAATCCATCTCGATGTATTTTGTGCGTTCATGAAAGACTAGATTCCGTGCAATATGAAAAGCAGACCGGTTGTCGCAAAACATTTGAATAGGCTGTGACATAGATACATCCTATTTTTGGGAACGTCAAGAAACCAAACTAGCGCCAAAAAGTAATACAAAAAATAGTAGTAGACCGTCAAGTGGAGGGGCAACTGGCCCAATTTGAACATGTGTAAGCAACAAGATGTAAATCAATGTCAAATGAGAAAAATAAACTATGCCCCGAAGTACACTTAATATAGCGGAGTACACGGTGAACAACTTGAAGGTGTACATTACTGGGTCGCTCATAAACCGGCTAAGGTAGCTAGTAGCAAAATAGATACTTGGAGGAGTATTAGTCAAATAAATTAGACGGCCAATGAGTCGTCTATAAATGCCAAGATTCCATAAAGCAGCACCATCATCAAGTCACAAGTGTAAATTCTGCTCCATTGGAAAGGAGGCAGGACCAGCCAATTACCAGACAAAATCCTTAAAGATGTCAAGAGCATATATACACTGCGAAAGAAAAATGCTGCTTGAGGTACGAGTAGCCTCCAAACCCAAGAAATATTTCAACTTGAGCAAATCCTTAATGAAATCGAGCAACCAGAAACTGCTTAGCAACCAATATACTAGATGGATCATTACCACCAATAGCAACATCATCAACATAAACAAGTATGGTAGTTAAAGAAATACCCGCAATGTGAAAAAATAAAGAATGATCGGATTGTAATTATCGATAACTTGCTAACAAGAGAGCATAATATAATATCGAGTGCTAGTTTCTAGAAGCCTGTTTGAGACCATAGAGAGATTTGTGTAAGCAATAAACAAGCGGCTCCCCTTATTCTAAAGAACCTGGTGGTAAAGACATATAAACTTATATACATCTAACTGATGCAGTTCTCATTTAAGCGCGACAATAATGAATAATAAACATCTAACAATGATAAACTTGGCCACATGAGCAAAAGTGTCATGAAAATCAATCTTCTCAATCTGAGTGTAACCTTTTGATACAAGACGAGTCTTATAATGCTTGATGGAGCCATCAACATGCAACTTGGTCTTGTAGATCCATTTGCAACCAATCATTTTTCACCAGGGGGCAGAGGTGCCAGTCTTTAAGTCTTATTAGGCTTTGAGGGCCCTAAGTCAGGATTCCATGACCTCTTACCAATGAGAATGTCGCATTGCAGCACTAACGGTAGCATGGTCAGTAGTAGTATTAAGAGCAGTAAAGTATGAGAGGAAGAAAAACAAGAGTAAGAAAGAAAATAAGATATAGGATATACCGTATGATCGTGTCAGAAAAGTGTGACAGATAACCTAGCAAGTATACTAAGGATGAAGTAATAATTCCGGAAAATTCGGGTGTTGATCTTAGGGATTCTACTAAATCACAGATTTTCTAATTACTATTCCTATAATTTATTATGAATTTTAAGCCTTAAATTACTATCTCTAATTTAATTATCCCTACTCCTAACAATGAGATGAGTTTTCAAGATTTTCAAGATTTAATTAAAGTAAGCAAATAACTACACAAATACTTAATTAATTAATAAACTTGCCCAGTCGGGGAATCCAGTGGCTTCAACTACTACTTCTAGGCTCTTTGAATTAGAAAGTCTCCAACACAATGTGATTATTGAGTGAGAGTTCCAGACTTGTCAGACCCTACCAACTTATAGTTTCTAAAAGATTGGTCTGATCCACTTTTTTCCCCTAAGGACAAGACTAATTTAGCCAAGCATAGCAAAATTAATATCAATAATAATAATTTAAAAAAAAAAACATTCTCATCATCATGCAATTTATTGATTTAAACTAAGAGTAATATTTAGAATCAACATGAATGAACAACTAAATAAAGTAAAACAAGAATAAAAAAAAAAAGAAAGAATACTAATAGTAACTAACAAATAAATTTAAACAATTCCCAAAAATATTAGAATAAAGAATGAAAGAGAAAAGTAAAATTTTATATTACTACAAAAATAATAGTGTCAATAAAATTGAAAGAAAAAATATAATTGTGCTGAATCAAACAATAAAAATGGAGTTGTTGGGAGACTTCCTATGCTGCGACTCACCCTTTTTTCTCAATGTGCCGTGTATACATGTATACATATATATAGCTAATAATGGGCCTGACCCACTTAAAAAATATCAATAGCAGTCCATTAATTTTTATCTCTTTACGAATTAATCCCTAAAATTAGAATTTCGTCCATTCTTGCAGCTATTTGACAGTTTTACACTATTTCACGAGAAAATTCATAATGAGAACTAGGAACGTTCAAATTGATCCTCGTCTGAACCGTTAGAACCATATTTCAAAGATCTACATATTGGTACCAAGATTAATATGAGAATAAATTCCTATTAATACTAAATTTCCTTTAAACACTTGTTAGTGGTATTTGGAAATTTTAGTTCGCTACTTTTCGCGTCAATTTGGCCATAAAAATGTGCATTTTCTTCATCTTTACCTGAAATGCATATTATTTATCGTAACATCACATTTTTTCATATATCATACTTTAAGTTCTACAAATTCACTATTTTATTACCTAAATATGTAATGTTTACGCCCTAATCACCATACTCGCAGGCAAAGATGGGACCGCAGTAAGCATATTCGAATCCGGAGAGAAGGTAGGGCAGTTGAACTTGATGAGATGGCTCGGCTGCTTGATAGTACATATTGGTCTTAAAGAGGTAGCAAGAGGGGATGAGGGAACAATTGGGTTAGTCGGGCCAGCCAGGCCTGCCGTAGTTGCCAGCGGGTCAGTCAGGCCTATCGTGGTTGTCGGCAGGTCAGTCGGGCCTATCGTGGTTGTCGGCAGGTCAGTCGAGCTTGTTATAGTTGTTGGGGGGTAGCTAAACCTACCGTAATTTTCGGCCGGTTAGCTAAACTAGCTGGGGTGGCGAGATTGGTAGTAAGTGATTTGGGTGGTTGTAGATGTGGTCCAATAATAGTGGGTAGATATGTAACCTGTATGAAATTTGATTGAAATTTTCATTTTATAATTATATTATTATTATATTTGATATAATGTAAGCGTAGTGTGGTGTGTTATGCAAAGTCGCGTAGTGTAGAGACCGCATTGAGAAATATGAAAATGCGAAGTATATGTCGGGGTTGTTGGTAATCGCGTTAAGTTAGGTAGTTTGGATTTCAAGCATTCAAATGCCATTTCGAAAGTTGTAAAACACTTTTATAAATGCCTAGGAGTGATTACAAGTGTTTTTAAAAGTTTTCAACCCAAAATGTGGCTTGGGTGAATGTTGGTTTCCTTTAGGTTTAATCGATCCAACTAGTTATTGGATCAATCCAAAAGTGGAAACCGATCAATCCAACTGGTATTTGATTGACTTAAAGTAGAGTGGAATAACATTTTTTGTGTTAAAAGTTTTATATTGTTTTCAAAATAGAAGGAAAGAAAGAAAGAAAGAAAGAAAGAAAGAAGGGGTTTTATTGGGTTTGAATTCATTTCATCTACATCCACTCGGTCTTGAGCTCAAATTTTGCATTTTCGGATTCCTTATATCGAGGCCTCCCTTTTGACGTAAGTCTCGACTTCTCTCTATCTTATTCGCATTTTCTTATTTTGCGTGCCTTTCGAAAACATCGAAATAAATTTATTTTTTTTATTCCTCATCTTATGGAGATCGTTTTTGTCACTAAGTTCCTTCCAATTTGAGATGCACTACTAGATCAAACCAAGGGGCTCAAGCGGAGGTGATTTGCGAGTTTTAGGCATAGCTTCTCGAGAGCTTGTTTTAGAGTGTTTGAGGTACAGTAGGCTACAAACTCTAATATAACTTAAGATTTCTGTCGTATGGTGGCGTGTGTGACATGTCTTGCGATGTATGTTTAGTTGGCATAGTTGTATGAAGTATTACTCGCATGATAATTAATTTCATGAACTTGTGTGGCATAATTATCATGTTTATTGCGAAGTATATCATTCTCATCCGTAGGGGAAACATATCATTTATATGTGTAGGAATGGCATTGAATTTATTTTAAAACATGGTTTTTAAGGCGTAGAAATGCAAATGTGATGTTTAAACTGCGAAGAAATCTTAATCATTATATTAAATATGTGTTGTGTTAGACTTGAATATTTTCCCTTTCTTTTCGGGACAATGTATCAACCTTTAAAAAATGCGAAGAAGCAGTTAGGTCTACAGCTTTACTGTGAAAGCCATAAAAACCTGTCAGGGAGCACCTGACAACTTGGTGTTAGTAGCACTTAAGTCGGGTTTTGATGATGTCATAATATGAGTAGCGGATTATTGTAGGCATTGATCGCATCGCAATGTGAGTGGCGGGTCATTGCAGGGCATGTGAAGCAGTCCACCTTTATGAAAAGCAAAGAGATACTAGTCTTAACTTTATAACTTATGGCGTTGTGCATTGGCGAAGTGCGTTGATGAATTTTGCATTGCTTATGTAGTAGTTGTATTGTGCATTTCATTCATGACTTATTGTAGCATTCATGAGAATTGTTATTTCTTTATTTATTATAGCATGCTCATTCATGTCATTTATATTGCGTAGTCTCATTTTTATCATAGAGCCAATCGTCTAACCGTATACTTTCATTGCATTTCTTTCTATACTTTGTTTTGTGGGTGCGGAGGTGGGCGTATAGCATCATTAGTCCTTGGATGCTCGTATTGTATATATTTTTTTTATTGTAGATGGGCTTGGCAATGAGGTAGAGTTGATGTATTTTGTACTAGTGTTGTACGATGGTCTAGATATATTCTTATAATTTGTATACAAGGTAAAAAATATATGTATACATTCTTTCTTATTTATTCTGGTCAAACACTTAGCTCGAAGTGGTGTATATAAATAAGGATGCTTACTTTGATTTAGTCATCGTTTATATATATATTTTTTTATTGTCAGTGTTGTTGTCTTATTTAAGTTGTAGTTCTTTTATATATATAAACTGCAGGCAAACTATATGTATATTTATAATGTTGTGGATTGTTGTAGTTAATATGCATAGTATCGTTCTATAGAGGCGATTATGTTATGCTTATACGGCAAGAATGGCGCTGTAATTGTCTTTCCTTTTCTCTTTCCTTTCTTTTTTTTTTTTTCTCACGTTCAAGGGTGCTCGAGATTTTAGGGTATGACAAAATTAGGTTGGGAAGGTGGCTGAGGATTATGGTAGGTAAGTGGGTAACATGTTTGTAAATGGTAGAAGGAAAATTGGTGCAAGAGGTAAAGGAATAGGTAAGGCGGGGCTTGCAAGGGGTGCAACTACCCATGAAATCATATATAAAAATTTAAGTTTATTATTAGTGTCTATATGTGATACTAATATTTAATACCTCCTCTCATTTGTAAAAGTATCAAATTTCCAAAAATTTAACAAGTGCATGTAATAGGATGGAGTCAACAATAATTTTTTTAAATTAATTAAACAAATACGATTTTATGACTCTAACACCATAAGAAAAAATGGAATAGGAAATAACTTTTGCGTTATTCAATAATGAGCATAAGAGCATTTTATATTCAATGACAACCAGGGACATTTATGCAAATAAATCTATTAATAGATAGCACATAGCATGTGAAGCTTAACAAATAATATAAACGAGTTTTGGGAAATTAATAAACTGTAACAACTGTTGAGTCGATTGACACACAAAACTCCTAAAGCCCCTACGTTTGATTCCACAAAACTAATCCATTCTTCCATTTGTCACAGATTAGCCCCTCAAATCCCGTAATTGGTTGCGGCTTATACGTTAGAATTTCTCAGTTTTTTTACTTAAAAATTAAATAGCACTTAATTGTTCAAATTTTAAATTAGATTTATTTGTTATTTTAGTTAAAATAAACTGAAATTTTCAATTAGATACGTTCAACTTTTTTTATAATAAAAAATAAATTAACTTATTTACTTAAAAATAAAACCAAATCAACCCTATATGGTTTGCCCAAATTGAAGCTCATTGTTCCATAATATAACTTCCCATCTGGCTTGTTTAGATTGTAACATCTCTCTGCTCTCTCTTTCGCACTCAATTGTCAAATTCATTTTATTACACTAAACACCCCACACTTCTTTTTATAAAGACATAGGCCCACATAGACCATGCACAATTTATGCCACTTGTCCCTACTTGAGTCAATAGCCCGTAATGCCACATTTAATCATAATTTTTATCTGATTTTCTTACTTGTTGATATAATAAAAAAATATTAGATCCAATCATTAATATAATACATCTAAAAACTAATCGTATTCAAATATTATACTTATTACATCAGCGGATAAAAGAATTGAGTATAAATTATTTAATGGAAGATAACTCAGTATCAAATTGACTGGGCCCCTGAATTTAGATTA
>MKEJ01092285.1:0-15715 GCA_001753735.1 Embelia ribes
ATTCAAAATATTTTATATATTCAGAAAAACATTATTTTGTTTCCTAATTTTGATAATTACTAGTTTTCGGAATTTTTTTTTTTGAAAATAAAAACTTATACATAAACAATAATTAAAACTTAAATCCGAAGGAGATTTGAACCCAAATCCCCTAACTTGCAAGATTATCTAAGTCATAAGTTGGGTTGTGACAATTCAACTGGTGTGTGGGCCTCCAGTACATTGCTACAGGTTTGGCACAGGGCGAAAAAGAAACAAATTAGGCACTGCGTAAATTACATTATGCGAGCGTGACTATATGATAGCATTTACACATGCAATATGCAGACTGTTAATCGTACGCTATCATTATTATGGGGAAAAAATTAACTTGTGCGGTAATACTTAATAGTGTCAACCATTTGCAAAATATTTGGCTTTGGAAATCTATATTTTAATCCATTCATGAGAACATAAAAAGAAAAAAAAAGTGATAATCCCAATAATTTAGATTTTGTTAACGAACCAACGGAGATATCATGTCAACCGAGTCTGAAGTTTTAGACGTCATCCTATTGCAACCTTTCTCTTTTACCCGATTTTTCCCGATCTTGCACTCGTCTATAGGAGTAAAAAATGCAGGGCTATCCATTAGTGAGAACCAACAAATTTGAAAAAATATCACAATATGTTTATTATCATCATTCTTAGTATTAACATGTTAGTATTTCCCACATAAGAGGTGTACAATAATGAAACAAAGTTACTCGTGTGAGGGTACTTTGATTGTAATTTTTAAGTAAATAATTCAATTTATTTAAGCAAAAATAGCAAATAAACTGAGTTTGTAAACTGAACAGTCAAATATTATTTAATTTTTAAGTAAAAAAATTAAGAAGCTATAGCTTACAAGTCATATCCAAAAAAGCCATAGACAGAGTAAAGCACTCACAGATGGGCTCTAAGTTTCCACATTCATACAACTTGGTTAAAATGGGTGTAGTGGTATAAAGTGATCATGTTGAGTTGACTCTTTCAAGTCTCAAGTTTTTGGCTTTTGCTTTTGCTTTTGTTTGTGGCTGTGACTGATAGAATAGGAAGGGCCTCAAGCTTCTTGCCTTTGGTCAATCAAGTTGCAATGCAATCCCATCTTCATAAAGGTTGGCACATGTCCCTTCACCTTTTCAACTATTTCTTCTTTTTAATGACAACAGTATTGACATATGTATATAAGTGGCGGATCCAAAATTTTTAATTACTGGAACCAAGTCATTTTGTTTTACGCAGAGAGGCAGTTGTTTTATTGTTTGGGAGGGGACGTATCCTCTCTGCCTCCTTTGGTTCGTCCAGTGTGTGCATGAGTTTTCACAAGGCACAAAACATTCGGAAGGAAAATTATTGTTAGCTTGTCACCCTAACTCCAACAAAATACGATTCGGATGGATACACCTTCTAAAATTACCATTTGTCTAACTAGATTTGTTAAGGGTTCAAACAAGCTAATTGTTAGTTTTATATGTGGTAAAAAGAACTGACATTCAACTAATAATATTGTCTCGATTTTGAATATTCCCAATAGATTATGTAGCCAAATTTCGTAAAATTGGTAAGTTTTATACCGTTCAGTTTATAAACTGAACTTATTTTTTGTTATCGCCTAAATAAATTGTAACTATTAAGCTGAATACATCCAATTTTTTCCAATAAAAAATAAGTGTTATCTGCGCTGCAATCAAACAAACCAGAAATATAGTAGAAGTTGATAACTTATTTTACCTGACAGCTTATTTCATTTCCATTTGTGCACTGCTATTTTGTAATGTTGGATAACAAAAAACAAATCTTTTTATTTATCTTCAATAGCCCTATTGTCTATTATAGCAATAATCAATCTAATTTCATAGTAATCATATGAGTACCTGATTGTCTTGTAGGCCAACTCGGTGTGACATGAGAAACTCGTTTGCTCGTAAACTTGTTTCCGAACTGAACTTTTTGTTGATCTTAATTTCCAAAGGATTTGAGCTATTTTATTAATTTTCAACAGTTTTTAAGTTCTCAAATTGGATTAAAACTCTAAGAGGCATGCATAAAGGTGAAAAGTTGAAGCCTTAAGTATTCATTACCCAATTGAGTTTTACCACTTTGATCATAGAATTTTGCTCTTTCTGATCACTAATTACTAAGTTTCTCAAATCATCTTTGATTTCTCAAATCATCCTTGATGATGTGTTGTAAAGTGGAAAACCCAAAATTTCTTCTCTCTCATCCTTATCTCTTATCTTCACTTTTTCCCATTTCCTTATTTATTATGTTTCACAGTTTTAAAAAACACTTCAAACTCAATTGGGTATCATCAATTTCCTTGCTTATTCACGTTCACAGCGCTCACCCTCTCTTTTCTTGTGACTTTACCTTCCCATTTGGGCACCACCTGTTTGTCTTTGTGCCCCAATGAATTTACTCATTTCCATACTATTCTAGCTTTCCGTTCCTTTTCTTTTCTAGATAAATTTTGGCTCCAAGTTGCAAAGGTTTTTGGCTTAGTATACCCTTTTAAGTTCTTGAGTGGATTCAGGGACAGAGCCAAAAATTTGTAACAGGGTTTCAGCTTCCTCATAATTTAAAGAAAACCAATCGGGATCCAATGTTTTAGTGTAAAATTTTTTATACGTTCAACCCGACTAAAAAATCTTTGATTAAGTTCAGCCCCTCGTTTTTATTCCTAATTTTTTCCATGCCCATATAAATAACTATTTGCCTTATTCAAGAATGTGAATTGAAAAACTTGCCATAGTGCTTCAATTAAAAAATGGCAAGTAAAAGGAATGATCTTTTTCAGTATCATTTCCATTTGCTAGTTATATTTTGCTATCTTGCATATGTTCAATCCTTGAATGAAGAGGGTACCCTACTCTTGGAGTTCAAAAAATCACTTGTCGATCCTTACAACAATCTCCAAAGCTGGAGCTCACTAGATTCAACTCCTTGCAATTGGACTGGTATAGGGTGTACCTTTGATTTTAAGGTAACCTCTATCAGTCTCAATGGCCTTTATTTATCTGGTAATTTATCTTCCATCATTTGTAATATCCCTTTTTTGAGAGAATTAAACTTGTCTAAGAATTTCATATCTGGTCCCATCCCTAGTGATTTTGCTCATTGCCATAATTTACACATTCTAGACCTTTGCACTAATAGAATCAATAGTATAATCCCACCCCATATATCGGAAATCGCCTCGTTGAAAAAGCTATCACTTTGTGAAAATTACTTATATGGTGAAATTCCGGAAAATATTGGTGATTTAACCTCTCTTGAAGAGCTTGTTATTTACAGTAACAATCTCACAGGGTCAATCCCCGTTTCCTTAATCAAGTTGAAGAGGCTAAGGATCATTAGGGCGGGTCGAAACTTGTTGTCCGGTACCATTCCCGTGGGTTTAAACATGTGTGAGAGCTTAGAGGTACTTGGTTTGGCTCAAAATAGGATACAGGGTTCTTTTCCCATAGAACTTCAAAGTCTTGAAAATCTTACCGATTTGGTTCTTTGGCAAAATTTATTAAGTGGTGAGATACCTCGTGAAATAGGGAATTTCCGCAGCTTAGAACTTATAGCTTTACATGACAATCAATTTACAGGTAGCCTTCCGAAAGAGATTGGGAAATTAACCAAATTGAGAAAATTGTACATTTATACTAACCAACTCAATGGAACGATCCCTAAAGAACTTGGAAATTGCTTAAATGCTGTTGAGATTGATCTTTCCGAAAATCGGTTAAGTGGGGTTATCCCAAATGAGTTAGGCCAAATCCCTAACCTCCATTTGCTTCATCTTTTTGAAAACCTTCTTCAAGGAAGTATACCAAAAGAGCTCGGAAATTTGAGTCAGTTGCAAAGGTTAGATTTGTCGATAAACAATTTAACGGGAAAAATCCCGTTAGAAATTCAGAATCTAACATTTTTGGTTGATTTGCAACTCTTTGATAACCATCTTGAGGGCACAATCCCACCTTTGATAGGTGCCAACAGTAACCTCTCTATCCTTGACATGTCGGCTAATAATCTTGTTGGTAGCATACCACAGAAGCTTTGCAAGTTTCAAAAGTTAATATTTCTCAGCCTCGGTTCGAATAAGCTCTCTGGGTACATCCCTTTTGATTTGAAAACATGTAAGCCTCTTATGGTACTAATGCTCGGGAATAATCTTCTTAGCGGGACCCTTCCTGTTGAGATATTTAGGCTTCAAAATCTCTCTGCTCTCGAGTTTTACCAAAACAGGTTTTCAGGAATAATTCCCACCGAAATAGGCCAGCTCATGAATCTAGAAAGGTTTCTCTTGTCAGATAACTACTTTTTTGGGGTTATCCCCCGTGAGATCGGAAAATTAGCCCAACTTGTAACATTCAATGTTTCATCTAATCGACTTTCTGGAGAGATTCCTTCCGAGTTGGGCAATTGCACAAAGCTCCAAAGGCTCGATCTTAGTCGGAATAGGTTCACAGGTCATCTCCTGAACGAACTAGGAAAGCTAGTAAACCTCGAACTGCTTAAGCTATCTGATAATCAGTTTAATGGTTTAATTCCGAGCACCTTAGGGGGTTTAGTTCGTTTAACTGAACTCCAAATGGGGGGTAACTTGTTTTCAGGGAAGATTCCTACGGAGTTGGGCCAACTTACTACTCTCCAAATTGCTCTTAACATAAGTCACAATGCTCTTGTTGGCACAATTCCCGAAAATTTGGGGGATTTGAATATGTTAGAGTCGCTCTATTTGGACGACAATCAACTTAGTGGTGAAATCCCATCCTCTATCGGTGAGCTAATTAGCCTCTTAGTTTGCAATTTATCAAATAATAACCTTGTGGGAACAGTGCCAAACACTCCAGTT
Source organism: Embelia ribes (assembly GCA_001753735.1). Classification (NCBI taxonomy): domain Eukaryota; kingdom Viridiplantae; phylum Streptophyta; class Magnoliopsida; order Ericales; family Primulaceae; genus Embelia; species Embelia ribes. The sequence continues at coordinate 4,871 of MKEJ01092285.1, forward strand.
TTCCAAAGGTTAGATTATAGCAATTTCGCGGGGAATATCGGGTTGTGTGGGCTAAATTCAAGCGGATGCCGCCAATTTTCAACCTCATCATCTCACAGTCCGAGTTGGTTAAAGCAAGGTGCTTCGAAGGAGAAAGTAGTGAGCATTATATCTGTAATTGTTGGTATGATCTCATTAATTTTCATTGTGACTGTTTGTTGGGTCATTAAGCGTCGTCACCCTACTTGTGTTACAGTCCGTGATGATGTAAAACACAATATATTGGATGGCTATTACTTTCCTAAAGAAGGATTTACGTATAATGACCTTGTAGAAGCTACCGGAAGCTTCTCAGAAAATGCCATTATAGGAAGGGGTGCCTGTGGGACCGTTTACAAAGCAGTTATGGGCGATGGAAAAGTAATAGCGGTTAAACGACTGAAGTCTCGTGGGGAAGGAGCAAGTTCTGATAGCAGTTTCCGTGCTGAGATATCAACCCTTGGAAATATCAGCCACTGCAATATCGTGAAACTTTACGGTTTTTGCTATCACCAGGACTCGAACCTATTGCTATACGAGTACATGGCAAATGGGAGTTTGGGGGAATTACTTCATGGGAACGAGAAACTTTGTAGATTGGATTGGAGTGCTCGGTATAAAATCGCTCTTGGAGCAGCCGAAGGGTTGCGATATTTACACAATGATTGTAAGCCTCAGATTATACACCGTGATATAAAATCAAATAACATTTTATTGGACGAAAAGTTTCGTGCTCATGTGGGAGATTTTGGGTTGGCAAAGTTGATTGACTTCCCCTTTTCAAAGTCTATGTCTGCAGTTGCTGGCTCATACGGCTATATTGCCCCGGGTAACGGTAGAATAGGGCATAGTTTTGATACCTTTGTTTTAATAATTTTTTTTTACCAAAATAAGTATGTTTTGGAAACCGTTCACCAGAATAAGCCTGCTTGCAAACTATTCAATAAAATAGGGGTCTTTTCATAATTTCCATTTAGAGTGTAATGTTTCATTTAAACTCTCCAGTTTGAGGAATTTTTTGCTTTTTTGAAAATATTTTATATTTTCTTTTTAAAGGAATGTTTTGGAAACTGTTTACCAGAATAAGCCTGCTTGCAAAGTATTTAAAAAGCAGCCTTATTTTGGTGCATTCTCTTTGTTTTCCTTGATAAAATGGAAATTTACATTTGACTGTTTTACAGTACTTGAACATTATTACTTGAATTCTATGGGTATTGCTTACATGAGAATTTATTGGTTTTGATTTTTCAGAATATGCGTACACGATGAAAGTAACGGAGAAATGCGACATTTATAGTTTTGGAGTTGTATTACTCGAACTAATCACGGGTAGGCCACCTGTCCAACCCCTTGACCAAGGTGGGGACCTTGTCAATTGGGTCAGAAGATCGATCCAATCATCTGAGCTAAAATCGGAGATTTTTGACAAGCGGCTCGATCTGAGCCTCGAGAAGACAGTGATCGAGATGTCCCTGGTTCTCAAGATTGGTTTGTTCTGCACCAACTCATCCCCGGTTAATCGTCCAACTATGAGAGAGGTGATATCAATGTTGATTGATGCTAGACAAGTTGTGACCGATTCGCCTGCGTCTCCAACATCGGAAACTCCCTTGGGTGAAGGTAACCCGAGCAAAACTTAGTAATGCGACTTTTCCTTGTTTTTCTCGAACATTTATTTATTGCGTATCGATTGTTAAGGGGGACCACTTCTTTATGAAAAGATCAATAAATTAGGTAATCAGTCCCGTCTCGTGAAAACTATGTTTGTGTTCATTGTTGCGCATTATGTTATGGTACAAGTATATAACATGGAGATTCAAAATCATGATTACGCGGCACATTGATTTTATGTATTAAAGCTTTAGTAAGACGACTACCTTGAGAATGATTATGCATACAATATTTTCCCGAAAGAAATTTATTTAAATCATTGAAAATTAACTTCTGAGGTCTTAACGGATGACATGTTTTGGCTTTTGCAGATCGCATGGAGTTATTATCATGATTCACTCTACGTGAGTACGCGATTATGCCTCTGTCTGAAGATAGGAGAATTCTATCTAGTTCTATCTTCTTAATTCTTATACACAAATTTAATATCAGTAGTTTGATTTAGTTACTTTTAATATGGGGAGAAAATAACAAAATTATTGAAACGATTCGTACGTGATTCCCATTCTCTTCCTGTACTTTCACCATTCCATAATGAGTTGCATCTTTCGAGATACGTATTCGTTTAGCCAGTAAATTGTCTGTGTTATCAGTAGAAAATTGATAGCAAAAAGGGCAATCGAAATTCTTGGTTTATGTAAATAAGATTTCTGGTGCAATCATACAACTCGCCACACGGAGAATATGAATGCTCAATTCGGGACTTCTTCACATTTGGTAAAATACAGGAGAAACTGCGAAAGTTGTTGCTTTAGGTTCGAGAAATGAGCTCGTTGGTACACAATGTAGTTTTCATGTACAGTCTCACTTAATGGCTTATTTGGAATCAAGTAATCTTATCTCAGCTATTCATAATTGTCGAATTGTTACTGCTGGCTCATTTATACGACATTTTCGGCACAAAATTAGTGTTATTTTTCCGAGCAGAAGGGGTTTATGCACATGTATAAGCATAATTATTGTACTACAAAATAATCACCCTAAAGGGAAAAACAATTTGTATCTTCAACTTGATTCCGAAAACAAGAAACTTGCTTCGTAAATGTGACTCTTATTTCGCTCGGCCGCAAGATGTGAAATTTTACTATCAAAGAACAATCGAAATCTTCAATTAATTGTTTTCTGGAGAGTAAAAATGAAATATTATTATAGTTTGGAGGGGAGCTGTAATTTGCTCTATATTGATATTTTGTGCTCATAAGGAAAGTGTAAATTTCAATTGTCCCCCAACGTTTCGCATTTAGTTAAACAATACCATGTACAATTGTTTCATTTTATCTCATTCTGGTTCGTTTGGTTGCAGTTGTTAACCAAATAAATTAGCTTATTTTAAATTTAAAAAAATAGCAAATTAGCTCAGTTTAAAAACTGAGAAATCAAACGCTATCTAACTTTTAAGCAGAAAAATTGGAGCTTATATTGTTAAATACTTTCAGATAAGGTACCGAACAATCGAAGGCGATTACAATTCATTAAAAGCCTTTTTAAGTATCTTTAGTGACGAAAATACTGATTGATGAATATAATTATTTACCGCTAACTAGAGTTATTTCACGATATTTGAGCGCATTTGCAACACCAAAAGAAAATAAAGTTTTTAAAACATGGGATCTACTTTTATTGTTAAGTATACAAACATGAAAACTTCATTAAATATTTTTTAAAATACCAGAGCACAAAAATATACTTGCTTACAAGTGAGGCTTTTTAGGGCAGTATTTAAGGTGTATTTTGGTAATTTTGAAGGTAATTTATGGCATTTAACTTGACTATCATTTTTTTATCTATAAAAACTTTAGGGGTTAAAATAGTGTAATTTCAGAAATCATTGCGGGTATTCTGAAATTGTCAAAAACTTCAAGGGGCAAATGTAATTTATTTTTTTTGTTAACGACTCCTTTATAAGCCTCTCTTTCTCCCTCAGATAAACCCTAATCGTCTCCTCTGTCTGTCTCTCTCTCTCTCTCTGGGGTCTGTTTTCTTTCTTTCATACACGCAATTACATCTGTATTATGGTTAATTCAACCTTTAAGGCATTTTAATTTTTGTTGATTTTTACAGTGCTTTGAATTGTATCGCCTATGGATCCCCAACCAGAACCCGTGAGTTACATATGCGGAGGTGTGCATATATTATATTCGTGTGTGTGTGTATATATATATATATATATGTATGTATGTATGTATATACATCTATCTATTTATATATATGTCATATATATGTTGTTATTGAGTGATCAATGCTTCGATCGTGCTTACGGTAACCTAGATCCAATGATTCCCAACTAGTATTTAGTTCCATTTTTTTTTATAGTAAATCAATTGAAGTATTAAGAGTTTGTTTGGTTTTTGTCCAAGAACAAAACTAAAGCTTCCAGCTTTTTAGGCCATAGCACCGAGAAAACTTAGCTTAAAATTTTGGCCGTCATCTTTTAAGCAAAAATGCTTCAGCCTAAAAGCTGCCACCAAACAAGCCCTTTAAATACATGATAAAATTAATTATGAAAAATATTCCGGTTTCATCAGATGCTTGTATGTGGTTAAGGTAGACCAGTCTTGTAATTTTTCTCGTCCGTTATTTAATCTGAGCTTCTTATTTTGAGAAGAAAAATGTGCCATTAATTTGTTAAGTTTTAATACTGGGAAAAATCTTTTGTATTGGGCTTTAGTTCAACTCCTGGAAATAAAAGATGTAACATTACTGGCCATTTCTAGCAACTCTAGGAGTTAAGGAGTTTGATAGTTGCTTGTGCCTTTTTCACCGCTTGGAAAACTGCCAACTCGTGGCGTTTAATAATTGTTAAAACACTTGCTTTTAAAAATCAGCTTCTGATTTGTTGGGGTTGATTCGAGGGGCAAATTTTGGAGTTCTTTTAAAAGCTGATTTTTCTTTTAGTCCTAATTACAAGAATAATCTCAAAATTTCTTGTTTCGTTTCCAATGCATGTCTAATTTTGTCTTTTTGCAATAATAAAATCAGTTTACCTGATGATGCATTACTTATCAAAGCAACTTTTAAGATTTATTTACTAAGCACTATGATTACAGCATTTTTACAATCAATTTTTTAAAATTGGTTTTGAGAATCGTATTTTGAAAATACCAGCTTTACCAAACTAAGTCTAATGTCGTGTCGAAATTGTCAAATGTTTTTGTTTCTAAAGGTACAGAAATGAAATTAGAATGGAATTCTGGAACCCAGTCTTTAATCAAGCTCCCCAAATATTTGAAATTAAATTTTGGGCATTAAAACAATCGACCTCTTACTATGAAGAGGGTTATATTTTTGTCTTATGGAGCGGATCAAGGGACACGTGTTTTGACATAGTTTTTGACATGGATGATCTTCACGTAACAAGAAAGAAATGATTTTTGTGCAGTGGTCTTTCTCGAATGCTAGCTTCGTGTATAGAGAAAAGATCCAAAGCCGAATTTTCCTTTCTAGATTCATTTTGTTTTGATGGTATTATCAATACTTCTTACTTGTAGTGGGAAATGAATGAGTTTGGAATTATTTATGTGCCTCTTTTCTTCTTAATATTCTCTCTATCAGTAGTGAGGGCTTGCCTTGATAACCCATTGTTCATGATCCTAGGCATTGTATTCAGTCTAGTTAATCTAAATAAAAGAATAAGAAGTTGGAATCCATTTTTAATTTCTTATTCTGGCTTGCAAGAGAAGGCAAAGCTGATTGTGTTTTGATCACTATGTAAATATATGTCCACGGGTTTGTATAAAAGTTTTTTCTACTAATTTGAACCTTAATTTAATGAATCCCTGCTTAGTTGTCTTTAGGTTTTAGTGTTTCTTTCTTTTTTTTTCTTTCCATCAATAAAGCTTGAAGACATGGATCATTGGTAAACTAACTGCGCTAGTTCTTCACATTGTAGATTGTGGTCAGGAAAACACACTGAAGTCTGGAGATGTGATTCAATGCCGTGAGTGTGGCTACCGTATTTTGTACAAGAAGCGAACTCGCCGAAGTAAGCTTTTTCTTTTCATCTCATTAATTTAGTTGTTTCTATTTTCTCATAATTTGTGATGCAGTTCATTGGCTGCCATGTTATATGGTTCGTTAATGAATGGGATAATTTATCCTGCCGGTTTTTGACCTTCTTCTATTAATGTCTTGAAGGAAACATTATTGCAAAAACTAGTCTCACTTAAACAATAGATTTATATATTTGCTTTGTGTAAAGGCTTTTGATTTGTTGACAACCACTGAAACCAGAAGAAATTGTTATCCTCTCAGAGAATGCAATGCCTAGTGGTGCTCAAGCATTCCAAACATGTTAATGTGCTAAAACATGAAATAGCTTTATACTGTATATATTACCGTTAATTGATGTGTTTGTTCAAAAACATGGTATCAGCTTACCTGTATCCGTGCCCTTAACGTCTAAATTCTTTATGGGGTGATATCTAGTTTTTAGGGTATATGTTTTTAATCTTGACTTCTGTTTTTGCTGCAGTTGTTCAGTACGAAGCTCGCTGAAAGATCGTTGGAGTCTCATATATCTATGACTTTGGAGGAGCGAAAGGGAAATATTGTTATGGTGATTCTGTAATGAATACGGGGTTGTATGAGTTTCCGTGCAACTAAAACTTAACGATGTCGAATTCCTAGTTTTAATTAATTGGATGGTTATGACAATTCTGTTTTTAATCAGCATGTGATCTTAATATACAGAATACAGAACAAAATCTGTTTTCCTTTGCTGACAAGTTTGGTAAATCAAAAAAATTATTGAGAAAGTATAGTAATTTCTTACATTGTCGGGAAAGGCTTGTGTTGTGAAGTGGGCTGTTCATGAGTAGGGCCTGGTTCACCTCATTATAGGATTTGGTTCGGACTCGTTTATAAACCGTTTATTTATGAACAAGCTCAGAATGAGCGGAAATATGGGACCCTTTAAATAAATCTGCTACGCTACAGAGAGTCATTAGATGGAATTCTTTGTTTCCAAGCACTTATCCTGATAATTTTCCATCATATACGTACAGAGGTCAAATCTTGACCTTTTTATTGATTTTGGGCACTCAATTTGTTTTATTTTTCTATTTTACTTTTAATATTTTTCTCCTGAAATAATCTTAGTAACTGGTGGTTCGAAATAATCTACAACTAATCTTGAGTAGAAACATGATATTAAAAATGGACATATAATACACGGGTAAAATTTATGCATGCTATGTTAGTAATACTAGCATGCAGGAAGAGACTAGCTGAGCTCCCAAAAGCTACAAGCTATTCCCTCCCAACCTCTATAAATTATTATTCAAAATTAAAAAGAAAATAAAACCCAAAAAAAAAAAAGGGCAAAATAGGAAAATTCCGGGGACCATATATCTGCATCCCTCTGGTAAGTATCCCCTAAATACTCAAAAGTAAAAAGAAAAAGAGCAAATAGTTAATTACTCCAACCACCCCTTATGTAGCTAGTAATTAAAGATAGGGACCATCACATCCCAAAGATTACGTTGATCACCCCGCCGGTATTGGACAATTTGCAAGTAATTCCACCAATTTTCTGCGAAGGACCTCATAGGGTCGATATCGAGGTTGTTTTAGACATTGGATATTAAGGTTTGTTCCAACATTCACAGTCCACTGGGGTATGTCTGCAAATCCAAAATCATCAGGTGATGTATCTGCAATTATCAGCTACTTCATGGGTGGAAAGTGTAATTTACTAAACTTGTTTGGCTAAATCCTCAGCTTTTATGAAAGTGCCGTGAAAGCCATAAGGCACTCTAGAAGGAAAAGTCACAATGGCTTCTAGCTCCAAACTTACGGCGTTTATTATCCGTAGCTCCGATTTCACGTATTTTTCGTTGTGTACGAAGGTGAGGATGTAACCATCGTCTTCTCTCTCCGAGGTTATGTCTCGTGGAATGAACATGGGCTCGCCCCCGTACTTGTTGTCACCGTAGATGTACTTTTTTACTTCGCCCGTGGACAGGTCCACCTTGGCGAAGCCGGAGACTTTTGGCCACGGTTCGGCAATGGCTAGGTAGGCGAACCGGGTTTTCCGGCCGAGTTTGTACCGGTTCACCATGCCTGCTTCTAGGTTGGCTTGGTCGGGTTCTTTCAATATGGGCCTTCGTGTCGATTTGCCTGTTAAAGAAACTAATTAATATTCATATTGTTATAAATAGAAATTTAAATTTAAAATGTATGCTCTATGTGACATATCTTCATGTTAGTTAAAAAAGTATCAACAAGAAATTTAAACTAAAAATCTATTCTATACGATGTGGCAACATGTGATTTTTTTAATGTGATTCTTCTATTAAAAAAATAAATTACTGAAAAAGCAATATTCCAATCACATATTTATTAGTTGAATGGCCTTTTTGCAAAATGTTTTTACATATAATTTGAAGGAAAATGATGCAAGTCCTCACAATTATGTACCCAAATTGATTCTTATTTCACAAAATGTTAGGCAGTGATCATATATTTTAGGAATACATATCAAGACACCATATACTGGCACATAACTTGTAAGTTGCATTTTTTTAAAATAATTATCGGTACGTATATTATTACACTATTTTTAATAAGAGAAGTAAGTACCGGTTTTTAAATTGAGCCTAATCTCCGAAAGAACGCTCCTCAAATTCTCGTCTCTTTCGTTGAAAATGGAGTCTGCCGGAGTCATGCACGATCCGATCACGACCACTTCCTCTGTCTCGGGCTCCTCCCACGCATTCCATACATGGAAACAGAAGCAACCCGGGGCCTCCACCCATCGGATTTTGCTGCTATCAGTGTCGTACCTAGTGGAACGAAATTGGAAATTTCATAGTCATCATAGAAATAGGAAATATTTAAAGTAAGTATAATCGAGATAATTTTCAAAAAATATGTGGATAGTTGAATAATTATATGAATAGAAATAGTAATATGTATCTGACAATCATGAACGAAAAATGTACAAACTTGAATGACAACATTTGTACGTTGATTTTTTTTAAAAAGTGTGCGAGTATAATTGGGATAATTTTCAAAAAAATATGTGGATAGTTGAATAATTATATGAATAATAATATATATCTGATAATCATGAACGTAAAGTGTACAAACTTAAATGACAACATTTCTACGTTGATTTTTTTTTAAAAAAAAGTATGTGAAATTTATTTTCCTTGTTATGTTCAAAAGTATTAGAAGGTATATATGTTGTGATCCCTACTATTAACTTTTAGCTATGGCAATTTACCTGCCCAAAATACCGAACCGCGACACCTTGTTACTATCATATACCATCGGAGACCCGCCCCGGATCATCTCGGGCAGCTTGAACACCACTTGTTGGTCGGGGATTACGACGAACTTCTCGGTAATAGCAAAGTCGTGGATCATGGTAGGGCCCGCGAGGGGGATCTCGACGTCTGGAGATTTCTCTCCCGTGGGGGAGAATCGGAAATATTTGAGGTAGGGTTTCTTCACGACGTCGTAGCTGAGGGAGAAGAGCTCCCCAGAAACTGGGTCGAGCTTTGGGTGAGCGATCATCGAAGAACTTAGTTGATCATTGAAGTTGTACCTGTTAACAGATTTTTTATTTTTATTTTTATTTTTGGCATTAGTCCAAGTAATCACAAAATTTAATATGAATGCACTTTATAATCTCCCTATAGTATTGGGAGGGGATTTTTGTAATATAATTTTTGCTCGAGATTAAGGTGCGAGACGTGGGTGTTTCCAATTTTTATACTACATAATTTTTTGTACGTATATTATTATTGTATTTTACTTCAACGAACCGGTCACTTGCGATGATATACCGATTTGAACCACTATTAACGTATAATTTTGGACGAAAAATGTCACTACCAACCTGCCTATAGTTTTGAGTTCGCCCGAGGGCGTAACTCTAACATGATACGGCAAGTCATCCTCCGACATAGCGAGTAGCCTTCCATTAAAATAAACCAAACCGGCATTCGCCACTCCAATCCCGTCACTAGCATCGACTAATCCAAACAGCCTGCGAGCATAAAACAACATAAGGCGGGCTATACCCGAGTGCCCATGTAACTCGCCAATAGATTTCGGGAAAACTGGCCGACCCAGTTCCCTCTCCTGAACCAACCGGTTCGTCTCGGTGAACCGGCAAGAATAGCTTGCCGAACCGGAATCAAATTTAACTGCGTGTATCATCCCGTCACCGTCGAACAAATGGTGCCCGGAAAGCGGGGCGTGAAGCGGGTTAGCACCGTTACGTACGTACACTCCGTCGATGCAATCCGGGATTTTTCCGGTGACCGGAAGGTTCCGCCGGAGGGGATGCTCCGGCACCGGAGAAAAATTTCCGGCAATTTGGACCGATGGGTCGGCAGTTTTAGGGAGGGGGCGGTGCCGCTCACGCATCGCCAGCTCCGCCTCCGCCGCGTCTAGTGCCGCAGCGGCAGCTCTCTGGAAGAGATTCCACTTTGGGGGTGTGCTAATAGTGGTACTTGGAGTGGAAATAGTAATGCAAGGGGTGTGGAGACAGCAATTTATGTGATGCTTTCTATTGGGCTTGTGATGAGTGATCAGGCCCAAGTTTGTTGATGACGTGGCAAAATGGGGCTTTACCCAATCACTTGAATTTGTTGTAAGAAACATGAAATTTTTGGCAATAGGGAGTTTCTCGTTTTGGAAAATGTTGAGAGAATAGAGAGAAGTTGGTGAAGAGAATGTGTGTGGATTGTAGGGTATAGAGGGTTATATATAGGGGTGGGAAAGTGGACATTAGGGTGTATTTTTAACTTAAAATTTATCCTCAACTTCCAGTTACAAAAGTAAGTATATAGGAATCGAGTCCGAATTTTCGTTCAAGGGATAAAATATAATATGATTAAATCATGCGAAACAAATTTTAAATATTTATATGTACTTGTAAAATAAAAAAATAAAAAAGAAGGATAATATCATTTTTAATTCTGAAATCTAAATTACAATTTATCTATTCGAGTTGCCATATTTTGAAAATAAATCATAATAATCTTATTCGATAAACTACTAAAAGTGTCTTTTTCGACAAATACTATTAAACAATCATTCAAAAAAATTGCTCCATAATTCTACAGGCAAAAAAAGGATTAAAATAATTAATACTTACCACTTCTTTTCCCAAAAAAAAAAAAAATTAATAATTAAAAAAAATAA
>MKEJ01092286.1:0-10749 GCA_001753735.1 Embelia ribes
GGCGCGGGGGCGGCGACCGATCACGAGTGGGCGGCGACTGGGCGGCGGTGATGGTACTGGGGTTCGATCAGATCTCCGGGGTGGGCAGCCGCCCACCTGCGCCCCCCCTTGCCTCCGCCTCTGTCTGTTATATGTTTGTATATGATATTTAATTAACTTAATGTACACAATTCATTATAATATATAATATATAATATAATTAGCTAATTTTTTAAAAAAAATTTATTGAGAAGGTCTAGTTTAAAAAATATTAATTCTGCAAGAGAAATGACCTTGGAGGAGGCCATATTTCAACATAAGATGAGAAAGACAGTGTGCTAATGCTTTTTTATCTTCTTTTATGTATATTTGTGTTGTGTAATCTTGTTTTGTCTATGGGTATGCTAAGTTTGTGCTGGATTTTGATTGAACACTGCTGTATATATGGGTTGTGTAATCCTGTATCCAATATAAAATGGTTACTTACTTGTATGAATTGAGTTTGGAATTTGATTTGAGGCGTGTGCATATTGGCGTATTGGCTGTGTTTGACATCTAGGGTTTTAGGGTTATTTGAAGTCATATTTTTCATATATCTATTTTGGGTCATTTTTCCAAGGCAGTGTTTATGATTCTGCAAAATAAGAAATGTTTTTTGGAGTTATAACGAAGAGTTAAAACTTGTTTTGTAACAGTATATGCATAGTTTTTTAGGCGAATGGATCATATTTTCGACATCAATGTTTACATTTTTGTGGTGTTTGTGAAAGTGATTATCTTCTAGGCTTACAGGTTATGCTTAAACAACTTTCTTGTTTCATCCAGATATCAAAGTTTAAGCAATGTGAAACGGATAAGGCTCAATTGGATCTACTTGTTTGTTTTCAATTATTGATTAACGCTGGGATCTTTCTCTGTAACATACTTTTCAAGTGGCTGGTTAATACTAGAGTTCAAACAGTGGTTGAGGCACAGATATTGACAAAAATGGATACATATTCATTTTGTTTTACTAAGTAATAGTCGCATTATTAAAATTTTGAGGGGACCACTGCACATGAAATTAATGAAAAATGGGAAATCTTACAAGGGGAATATATGGTTTTCAAGAATTTTGGTGGTCCCGGTTCATCCTTTTCTCTGTCCCTATGAGCTTGAACAACGTTGTAATGACCAATCCACTGATGAAAATTTTATGCGATTTTCCATTCAATCCACTGATTGATTTCTCACTTTTCTCATAAAAGTTAATGTTGCAGTGAGGTTGTTGAGATAACATTATGAAATGCCTTTCGCTCATAAACATTAAAGCAGACCAGTTTCTGATATTTGAACATTTGCAGGAAAATATGATCAAGCTCTTCAAAGTTAAGGAAAAGCAGAGGGCCGAACATGCGAATGGCGCATCAGCTGGGAAGAAGCAAAGTGCGGGGGAGTTACGCCTTCACAAAGGTAAATAATCTCATATAGTCTTGGCGGTCCTTAATACAAGTACCATGGGCACGGACATACCAAGAATGTAATGATTGACTGGTTCAGTAAGCTGTTTTTTTGTGGATAAGTGAGAAAGACTATTATATAAATGTTAATAAAGGAATGAGAACCTATACAAAATTGCATACCTGGAAAGTATAACCCCCACTATACTTAACTTTTCCAATATCAACTGTATAACATTGGATGAAAGAATAACCTCGAACATTACTGAGAAGATGGAGGAGGATGAGGCAGAGAGGGGCTTTGAGGGAGTGCTTATAAATGTAGTCACTTGTAAGTATTTCCAAAATGCCAGATCATGTTTTGCGATCGCCCAGAATAACATGTTTCTTTTAAGCATATGAGGATTTAAAGTGTGCCTGTTTATGAATGGATAGTGTTGTTTGGGTTTCAAAGCCTTATAAATCCTCTTTCCTAAATTTAGTGGTGATTACAAGGTATTGATAAATGTTCTTATTACTAGTTACTGTTTGTCCTCCTGTCAATCTTGCTTGCCTATTTATGTTATTTGTAAAATTGTTTCGGGAAGAATGTTGAGGTGGAAATTAGTTTCCAAGAACTGTCATTTGGCATGTATTTTGTTCTCTGGGAATCTATGAACTTTTGTTGGTAATGATTTAAACAAATGCATTTTGCATGAAGCTGGATGAGTAGTTATGAAAGTAAGCACTACATATGTTTTTATGGATCCCTATGCAGATTATGGTTTAACAGCCCGTTTGCACTCTATTTTGCAGATATGGCTGAACTTAACCTGCCAAAAAGTTGTACCATATCATTCCCCAGTGGCAAAGACGACCTTATGAACTTTGAGGTTACCATTCGACCTGATGAAGGATATTACGTGTAAGTATGGATTGGTTTGCCACTGTGTACTTTTCCTCACACCCCTCCTGTGAAAATCCTATTTAATTCAAAATTGATGAAACCGTTTAGATTGGACCATCTAAGAATTGGCGAATTATTGGGCTTGAATTTGGTTCTCTGATTTGATAAAATTAGTTCGTTGTGGACAGTTGTTGAAAAGAGTTTTTGGTTTAATATCAAACTTGTAAAAAGTTGTTTTCCTTGAAGACAATTTTAATTATGAGGCATCAAATTCAAATTGGGAAGCATTTTCCCAATAGCATATGTAATTGTCATAGAGGCTTTTCTCAGTCTCGAGTAGATGTATATTGGTGGTATATCTTGTTTAGGGCCTGCTACTATTTGTGCTTAGTGATTTGTCCATATGTATGGATAATGCTTTTAAGTGCTATTTTTCTTTTTGGTGTTAATAATTGCCACTAACGTTTGATTCATCGATATTTCAATATTTTGGTTTTGCCTTGGTAAAATAAATGGATCATTCTTTTGTTGTTTTTCCTTTCTTCTCAGAGGAGGAACGTTTGTTTTTACTTTCCAAGTGCCGCCTATGTATCCTCATGAGCCACCGAAGGTCAAATGCAAGACTAAGGTAATTGGTGATATCTCTTTGTTAAACACACTATTTCGCATAACATCTTCAGTACTTAGTTGTCTATGTAACACTAAATTTTCTTGCAGGTCTATCATCCCAACATTGATTTGGAAGGCAACGTGTGCCTTAACATTCTTCGAGAAGACTGGAAACCTGTTCTCAATATAAATACCATAATATACGGACTCTATCACCTTTTCACGGTAACTAATAGCACTCTTGTATTAGTAGTTTGTTGAATCAGTTCTGGAAACACTTTTGAGAGATTTTGCTTCAAAAATTTATCTGTTGTTGAAGGTAGTTTTTGTCTCTTAAAATTAGATACCAGTCTATCAATGAAAATGAGATTAATCGTAATTTGCTTAAAGTTTTGATTAATCTTGTCTTTAGATTAGAGAATGGGGTTTTGAAACAGAAAGCAAATGCTTTGAGAAAAAAAAAAAAAGACGTCTGTTGTAACTTCAAAATTTACTGCTTCCGCTTTTGAATTGTTTTAGTTGGTTTGGAAATGGAGGCCGCCAAAAAATTATTGGAAGCGCCTATCTCTTCATGTTATTCAATCTTCATACAAAAGAACCCAAGTTCTTTTATATTGTTCACCATCTGTATTTACCTTTTGTCCTTGTTTAAACAGCAACCTAATCATGAAGATCCCCTCAACCATGAAGCTGCTGCCGTATTGAGAGACAACCCAAAGATGTTCGAGTCCAACGTGCGAAGGGCAATGGCTGGTGGTTATGTGGGCCAAACTCACTTTACTCGTATGTACTAGTTCCTCTCTGTGCAATAAAAGAACGGAATTGTCTATGAAATTGTTTGTTGGCTAATGCTTGTATTTTGATGTGTATCTCGTGCGGATCGATGCATGTATTAATTGCTCTTTGTGCAATCGAAAATTGAATTGTCTATGAAATGGCTGGTGGGCTATGTGCATCTCTATAACTTGGGAAAGCATGTATCTTGGGTGTTGTATGAATACGATGGTCGCTTTTTCTACAATTTTTGTTCCTAAATTCTTCTTATGGAAAGACCTTTAAGGAAAAGGAGGGTAACCTTAAGGTTTGTTCTTGTTGCTTTTTATTTATAGTTTGCAACTTTGCTATCTATTGAACTGATACTACAATGCCGTTTTCTTTTGGATATATTGGAACAACAACTGTAGAAATCCAATCTGCAACCTTTCAGTGAGTGAAATTCGGATTGTAGCCCTCTGCTTATCACTTGTATGCATATCAAGCTAGTTAGACTGTCTTTGGGGACTTAGAAATCACTTTACTTGTTTATTTGTTCGGAGAATGTACAATTCTCTGTTGTATATTTGCCGTGTGTTTTGGGTGAAACTTGTGAGCGGAGAAGCTCATTTTCTTGGAATTTAGTTTGGTAGCAGTGTTTAACAAAAAAATAAAAATTAAAGATAATAATTTTTTCCAAGTAATGAAAAGCTAGATGCATCAAGTTGGAGATTGTAATTTCTCAGGTTAAAGCAGCAAAAGAGTTCAGCTTAAAAACGGCAGCAGAAAAATTTGAAGTTAAAGCAGCAACCAAGTAAAGACTGCTAATAATTTGATTCATAGCCAACGGTTAAGCCTTGAGTAAATATGAGAATTGCATATTGAAATATTGCAGTTTAAAGTAAACCAGTTATTGAGCTGCACAGAAAAGAACACCACATTGACATACGTGCATAAGTTGCAACTATGGCTTTGTTTGATTTCAGCTTTTAAAAAAATAAAAAAATAAGCTTGGCTGTTCCGGGAATATTAAAAAAAAATAAATAGATACACTCAGATTAAAACTTGTAATGTTTTAAGGTCAAATTAACAAAAGTCTTAAAAGGGAGCGGCCAAGCGAAATCCAGATTTTAAGTAAAAAAAAAACTAGCTTCTTTTCTTCAAGCATTTTTAGGTCAAAACAACGAAAAAGTAAAACTTAACAGCTGATCAGCCAAAGAAAATCAGTTTTTATCAAGTACATAGCAAAAAAAACTTGAGCTGAAAAATCTGCAACCAAACAAGCTATAAATGCAATACCTGGCTTCTCGCTATAAGTTAGGAGAGTAGCGTCTAATTCTGTTCGAACAACTCATATATTTTCACTTTTTGGTGATGTCAATCAGCTCTTGGGAAACCGCAAGCTATAATCTCCAAAGCAGCAGCTGAAAAAATGGAAGCTGATCAAGAAGACAGAAAAGCGACTCTTGAAAAAATTTCATCAACTGATGGGAAACATTGGAGTAAGAAAAATCATCACAAACTTCTGTACTGTTTTGAAATAATTATTTTTGGGAAAAAGATCAGTTTTATTCACACGAGAAAATTTTTTTTTTCAGTAGAAATGCCAGTTAGTAGAGTGGAAAGCCGAACCTATTCAAATGCATTTATAGGACGTATAGAATCAGGTATTGAGGCTGCACGCGGGGTGGCTCCGAAGAGAGGAATGGTTCTTCCCTTTACTCCTCTAGCCATATCATTCGACAATGTAAATTACTTAGTAGATATGCCACCGGTAAGTATTCATTTTCCTCTTTTATTCCGTTCACGACACCAAAAAAATCTAAAACAAAGGGGTAGTTGCTTTGGAAAAAGATCCTAAAATGTATGATAACAAAAAATATTAACTGATACAGGAAATGAAAGAAAAAGGGGTGGCAGAGGGCAAGTTGCGATTACTTACGGAAGTAACTGGTGCGTTCAGGCCAGGCGTATTAACGGCACTGATGGGAGTAAGTGGGGCTGGAAAAACAACATTAATGGATGTTCTAGCCGGAAGAAAAACAGGTGGTTATATTGAAGGTGACATTAGAATTTCGGGTTACCCGAAAAACCAGGAAACATTTGTTAGAATTTCCGGATATTGCGAGCAAAGTGATATCCACTCTCCTCAGGTTACCGTTGGTGAATCTTTGATTTACTCGGCATCTCTTCGTCTATCTAAGGAAGTTACCAAGATTGAAAAAATGGTAAATTGTTGTTCATTTGTTGTACCTACTTTATGCAAATAGTCTTTAAAGTGGATGATAAAATACAGAAACTATTAACTTTCTTTATCCAGGATTAGTTGGCAAACATGCTACGGGCGCATTTGTTTCTTCGGACTAAAAATTCTTTGGGACTAAATTTTAGTCCCTGGACTACCTTTACAGTATGTAAATATTTTTTAGGATAAACTTGTCTAGACTTTCTAACAAACTTAAGCTTTTTCATGAGATCGTCTTTCAACTTGGGCATTGTAAATTCGAATCTAACATCTTTTGTAGGTTTTTGTTGATGAAGTGATGGAGCTAGTTGAACTAGAAAATTTAAAGGATGCTATCGTAGGTCTTCCGGGGATTTCAGGGTTATCGACGGAGCAGAGAAAGAGATTAACAATAGCAGTGGAGCTTATCGCCAATCCGTCCATCATATTCATGGATGAACCAACTTCTGGTCTTGATGCACGAGCTGCTGCGATAGTCATGAGGGCTGTTAGAAATACAGTTGATACAGGAAGAACAGTTGTTTGCACAATTCACCAGCCTAGCACCGATATCTTCGAATCCTTTGATGAGGTAATAACAATGGACTAAGAAACACTATTTATATCTAAATCTCTAAAAAATCGACCAAGAAAGGCTCGTAAATCCACAAGAAAGTGAAGCTTGGTTTAGTTTTTTAAACGGTGATTGACCTTACTCTGGAATTAAATTTCTTTAATAACACTGTTTAGACCTATAAAATTCATAATAAACATAAACAACACAGTGTCACTATAAAAATTCTTTTCGGAAACAATACATCTTTTTAAATTTTCAGAGTCCAAATGTTGTCATTCTGCTCTAATTCGAGCCAATATACGCATTCACCACTGTATTTGATTTTCACATTTCTTCATAATCCCTCATGTCATATGAATGCATCAGTTGCTATTGATGAAAAGAGGAGGACAAGTGATCTACTCAGGTCCACTAGGTCATAACTCTTGCAAGATCATCGAATATTTCGAGGTACTTACTATTTACTAAAAAGCAATGTGTTCCTTTTAAATCCTTTTTCAAAGACAACCACGGGTGATTCAATAAACTAAGCTTGTTTCAGGCAATTCCCGGAGTTCCTGGAATCAAAGACAAATACAATCCAGCAACGTGGATGCTGGAAGTAAGCTCAGTCGGAGTAGAAGACCAGGGTGGAATTGATTTTTCCGAATACTACAACTCATCAGCCTTGTACCAGTAAGTAAAAACTATCAGTTCAATCAAGACACTATTCTATATGTAAAATGATGCACACGTATGGACATTCATTCATGTACTAAAACTGTACAAACACATTTTTGGTTAGATCCTGTGTGTTGACCTCTATGCACAGGATGTAACAACGTGGGCGCTTGTACAGCTTATGTATATGATTTTTTTTTTTATATATATACATATATCATTACTTGTTTTATATCTACGACAAAGTGATTACACGATTACGAGCAGGCACAATAAGGAACTAGTGAAGGAGTTGAGTGAACCTCCACCCGGGGCGAAAGACCTCTATTTCCAAACACAATATTCTCATTCTATGTGGGGGCAATTCAAGTGCTGCATATGGAAGCAATGGTGGACTTATTGGAGAAGCCCGAACTATAATCTAGTTCGATACTTTTTCACATTAGCTGCTGCTCTTATATCCGGAACTTTGTTCTGGCAGGTCGGCACAAAAAGGTCTATATCTAACTCAAACACCGAATCAAAACACTGGCATAAAAATCGTTTACGCAATTCCGTACCTTACCTACGTATCTTGTGCGGAATGGATTTGTTTTTCAATTTGTAATTTCTTATAATTTTGAAGGCAGTACTAAACTGCACATTCACAAAAGATTGGACATTCAACTGAACTTTTCCTCAAATGCATCTTGAGTTGCGAGATGATAAAAAAGGCCAACTCATAGTTTGTTTGTGTATAAATGACAGGGAAAGCTCAGCTGATCTAATGACTATAATCGGAGCAATGTACTCGATAGTGCTATTTGTCGGGATTAATAATTGTGGGACAGTACAGCCTTTAGTTTCGGTTGAGCGAATAGTTTTTTATCGAGAACGGGCTGCAGGGATGTACTCGGAATTACCATATGCCTTGGCACAGGTGAGAGTTTTAAGTTCTCTTCATCTATTTTATTTATACACATATCTGAAAATCATATTTCATGTGTAACTAACATGTTGATATGTAACAAGAGTGCCTTTTGGTTATTTTTCATTGTGTGTTTGTTTAATTTGTGGCATATGCAGGTGCTCGTAGAATTACCATACGTACTGGTTCAAGCCTCGTACTTTAGCTTGATAGTATATTCTATGATTGGGTTCGAGTGGGTAGCTTCAAAATTCTTCTCGTTCTTTTTCATCACGTATTTTTCATTCCTTTACTTCACCTACTACGGAATGATGATTGTTTCCATCACACCAACTCCGCAGTTAGCATCCATTTTTGCAGCCGCTTTCTACTCTCTGTTCAATCTGTTCTCGGGTTTCTATGTTCCTAGACCGGTAATCTCCTTGCTCTTGAACATAAAGTTATAGATGAATTCCAGTAATCGTCCCATAGTTTTAACCAACTAATATTTGGTTATATCGTTCTTAACATTAGGATAAGACTATAGAATGGACCAAAATTGCCACTTCTAAAAAATTTGATGATTACTACTGTTACACTTACGAGAGCGAAATATAATTTTGTTTAAAGCTATGGGGACCATTAATGTGATTCATCTTCGGTTTTAAATCAACATATTTTCTTGATATTGTTCTTTTGTTGGCTTCGAAAATTCAGAAACTTCCTAAGTGGTGGATATGGTACTACTGGATTTGCCCCGTTGCTTGGACAGTATACGGGTTGATTGCTTCACAGTACGGTGATGTCAAGGATACTATTAAAGTACCCGGGTTGACTATCGACCCAACGATTAAGTGGTATGTGGAAAATCATTTCGGGTACAAGAAGGAGTTCCTTGGGCTGGTTGTCGTAGTTTTAGTTGCTTTTACAGTCTTCTTTGCGTTCATGTATGCGTACTGCATCAAGACTTTCAACTTTCAAAGAAGATAGAAGATAGAAAATAAACAATTCCTATTCATAGATTTGATTCTTGGTTTGTATTTTGAAGATTATATTTTCTTCTTAAGGATTCGTATTATTGTTACACTAGACAGTTGAGCAATGCAAATATCTTTGAGGAGTTACAATGGTTAAGAGGTAGTTCAGAAGTTGTGTTTATATTTGTTTTACTATATATTTACTACGGTGGAATATGATTCCGAAATAATTGTGTTAATGTCCGAATCTTGATCTCAAAAACACAGAGTGAACGCGTGAGATATTTAAGGCTAAAACTTTCTATTGTATATTTACTTGTTGATTCTGGATTATACATGGTTTCGTTCAGTTGGTTTAGTTTGATTTAATTTCAGGAATTGACTTAACCAAGGATCGTAAGAATTTGTTTGGTTGGAGTACTTTTGAAACAAAGTAATCATCTCGATGAAATCAAATCTAAAACAAAAACTTGGGGTGTTTTCTTCTTTCGGTTTTATTGGTTCTTGTGAGCACCTCTAATAGCTACTCTTAACAATTTTCTTCTTCGACAGTATTGCCATTAAGCAACAACTAGTTTCGAAATCACATGGAACAATGTAAAAATATTGATAAGAACAGAGTTATAAAAATTCCAATCACAAAATTAGTACTCATTTGATAATTATCACATCCATAAGCATGAAATGAACTGCTAACACAATGTCGAGTAAATATATATGCATATAAGCCTGCATATTGTAGTCCAAAGAGCGATTTCAGCGACAATATCTGTATCTTCCGATATTGAAATACGGGTATAAAATTCCCCAATTGAACGTGCACTTAAACCCCTTCTTGTGCGAACGTTCCCAATCTTTGTTGACAATTCTGAACACGATGTCATCGTAAGGAGGCCCAGTGCTAAACCTTATAATGCAAGTCTCGGTGCTCTCCCCGTCCGTCCCTATAACGTAAGTAGGAGCTTTCTTTTTGTACATAAGATCGGGGTAAAAGATATCGAACTTGTAACCTTGCACCATCTTAGGAGGAGGGGTTATCGTGATCATAGTGAGTTCGGTTGTATTTGTTCCATTCGTACCCAGTTTGCACACTGTTCAAGTACTTTGGCTTCCTAGGCCGGTACTTCTCATACCAAGTGTACACCTCGGAATCAAGTTTTATTCCGTCATTCAAGCAAGATACAGCTTTGCGCTTCCTTTCTAAGTTAGCCTCTTCCTCTTCCGGGTCGATCCCTTCTTCATTGCCATTATGAAACAACGTTGGCGAATATGACCCATCCTTCTGCCTATGTTCATCGTCGAAACTTTCCTCTACTTTTTCTTTTACCAAAATCGAATTCTGTTCTAATGCCAGATCATCTTCGACCTTGTTCTGCCCGTGTTTTTCCCGATTAGTGCACAACAATTTTGCGTGTAACTCCTTCAAGTAAGCCCTTGCCGCATATATGCGAAGCCTCTCGACAACAGTTTCCCAAAACTCAACTACTTTAGCTTCCCCAGAACACATCTGCCTGTTGTTCTGCAATGCTTCCAATTCATAGTGCAATTTTGTTGGAAAATATATGGTTTTCTATGTGATTTTTATGAGACTTGAGCTCATGACATGAAAGGTACCAACTTTGAGTCATTCTTATGTGGAGGGCACATAATATTTTTTATCCGTTCTTGGGTGGGGTTTAAAGCTCATAACGCGAGCTTTGAAACGATATATTACATCGTCAAAAATCATAAAACGGTGTGAATGAAAATTGGCTTCAAA
>MKEJ01092292.1:0-20685 GCA_001753735.1 Embelia ribes
AACCACAAACAATTTCTATTTTATATATATATATATATGATAATATTGTGCCAAATAACATTCTAATAATACATATCCTTTAGGGAATATAAAATAATATTTTGCAATTGTGAATCTGTGCATGTCGATTAAGGCCATCGTCGGCCATGTTATCTTCCGGATTTGATCTCAATAAAAGAAATAATTGTCTTGTAATGTAGAAGAATTTTTTTTACGAAATTACTGTATTTTGAAATTTTTTTTTACTATAAACTGAGGATAATTTGCTACAATTATTTTTACTTAAAATAGATTGAAAATATTTAGAGTAATTTGTTCTTAGTTTGTAGTAATTAATCCTAAAATATAGTATTCCTTAAATAGCAAGAAAAAAATTTCTTGCATTTAAATTCATTTTTCTATGTTGGGAATAGTGATCAAACACTCACATCAGTTCTCAAGTCACAGTAGAAGCAAACAATAAAATGGTCCCAATATAAGAATACGATAATCAATTATACGTACAAAAATAACGATATGTAAAAAATATCAAAATTACATGTAAAATTATTCATATGTCGATTAAGGTTATCGTTGGCCATGTTATCTTCCTCTATATATAAATATTCTTCTATTCTCTCATTCATTTTCACAGGTAGTAACTCTTAGTTGTGTACATGTGGCACGAAATCGGTTTAACAAACGTATTGCAAAAAGATTATTAATCTAATCCATCTGCTACATTTTTTTATAAAAATTTAAATTTGTTGGTCTGTCTACATATACTTTTGTTAGTTTCCAAGTTTCTTTCTAATTGTCAGTGAAGTTTTGATCATCCATGGATATTATTTTTGCTATTCCTGTTTACTTTTCTTTAGCATTCAAGTTTCATTTTGAACTTTTTTTTTTTTTTGGATTTTTATAAATCTATTTTTATTTGGCTGAAATTATTAATATTAGAAGCTATACTTATTTCAATATTTTTATTGATTCTACCTTTTTAAATTTTGAATACCTCCCCGATGTAGCTATGTAGTATTTACTCATATTTTTATGTTAATTGCGAAAATTAAAATTAGTATGTCAATTGACTTTTTATTTTAATAACATATAAAATTATTATTTTTTTTCGAAATTTCATATAAAATGATTACATGATAGCATAACATGTTTTTTTAAAAATAAAAAATAAAAAAATACTCGCCACATTACATTTTCATATCTAAATCTATTTATAGACATATATGCCTAGAGATAATAACCACATAATTAAGATCTTATTACTACATATTATAGTAATAATTTCTTTTAATTTTTACAAAGAAAAAAAAAATAACTTCACCGTATAATAGTAGAAGAGGATTCTCCCTGTTGATTATTAAGCCAAGTATCACATAAAATTTGTTGACACAGAAAGATTTAATTGTAAATTTACAAGAGTCCCAAGTAAGAGTAATACAATTATTTATTTCTATTTACAAGAGCTCTAATACTAATAATACAATAATTTTGACTTTTGATGTCATCTATATATATATGTATATATATGTTCTAACTTGAAAAGCATACCCTGCATATTATTGTTACATTTTTCAGGACCGGTTCTCCTTGAGGACTACCATTTAATTGAGAAGCTAGCCAATTTTGACCGGGAGCGTATCCCGGAGCGTGTTGTTCATGCTAGGGGTGTGAGCGCAAAGGGATTCTTTGAGGTTACCCATGATGTTTCTCACCTTACTTGTGCTGATTTTCTAAGAGCTCCGGGTGTCCAGACCCCAGTTATTGTCCGTTTCTCTACCGTTATTCATGAACGTGGTAGCCCTGAGACCCTTAGGGACCCTCGAGGCTTTGCAGTTAAATTTTACACCAGAGAGGTAACATTACATTACGTTCATGATTGATATTTGCTGCTATTGTTGTCGACATCTATTATCTGTCCATGTAAAGGCTGGAGAAGACATTTGCTTTTACGTACTTCTCCTACTTGTTTAAGGTATGTATCGACTGTTTTTATATATTGTTTGTACGTTAACTCAGGGTAACTACGACCTGGTGGGAAACAATTTCCCAGTTTTCTTCATTCGTGATGCAATGAAGTTCCCAGACTCCATCCACGCTCTCAAGCCCAATCCCAAGTCTCACATTCAAGAGAACTGGAGAATTCTCGACTTCTTCTCCCACCATCCCGAGAGTTTGTCCACATTCGCCTTTTTTTACGACGATGTGGGAATCCCACAAGATTACAGGCACATGGAAGGCTTTGGTGTACATGCATACACCTTGATCAATAAGGCTGGGAAAGCTCACTATGTTAAGTTTCATTGGAAACCTACATGTGGAGTGAAGTGTTTGTTGGAGGACGAGGCCATCAAGGTTGGGGGAACCAATCATAGTCATGCTACGAAGGATCTCTATGACTCGATAGCAGCTGGGAACTATCCTGAGTGGAAATTTTTCATCCAGATAATGGATCCCGATCTGGAGGATACATTGGACTTTGATCCACTCGACATGACCAAGATCTGGCCTGAGGATGTCTTTCCCTTGATGCCTGTGGGTCGCTTGGTCTTGAACAAGAACATTGATAACTTCTTTGCAGAGAATGAGCAACTTGCTTTTAACCCCGCTTTTGTAGTGCCCGGTATCTACTACTCAGATGACAAGCTGCTCCAAACTCGGATATTCGCTTATTCTGATACCCAAAGGCACCGTCTTGGACCAAACTATCTGCAGCTTCCGGTTAATGCCCCCAAGTGTGCTCATCACAACAATCACTATGACGGTTTCATGAACTTTATGCACAGAGATGAGGAGGTATTTATTTTTTGTTCTAAATTATATTCGGCTACTAGCAGAGGTTTAGTCCTTGCTTGCTTCTTTCACTTGTAAGATGGGTGTTTTTTAAAAGCAAAATATTAAGTTTGATGTGATTATGTGGTACTTTTGCAGGTTGACTACTTCCCTTCAAGGTTTGATCCGGTACGCCATGCTGAGAGGTTCCCAATCCCTTCTGCTGTCTTGTCAGGAAGGCGTGAGAAGGTATAGGTTGTTTATCAATTGCTACGGATTTTAAGCTTTAATGTGGTAAAGCTGTGTTTACTTACATCTCTTCAATTTCTAAAATTGGTTGTTTCCTTTGTATTCACATATACCTTGGGTGATTTATTAAGTACTACATGCTCTAGTGGTAGCCAGGTAGTGGTGATGCGAGATGTGGTGGTTGGGTCAGTCTTGGGTAATGGTTTTGTCATTGACGATTTTTATAGTCGAAGAGAGGTCATTTTTTATGTTCCTTACCCCTTAGAATCAGAACTCAAGACACACAAAACAGCACACACTCTATTCTTTTTTGCCTTGTCAGTAAGGAAAACCTCACGGCATATAACTGTATGCCTCTGTAACCCCGCTAGAACTTTTATGAGTTTATCTTATGGGAAATGTGGGACACAGAGACTTGATCTTGTGATATAGGTGTGATAAGTTTTGCGAGTATCTGTATCATGATATTTGTGATGTTTCTAAGTTGTTGATTCCCCTCTAATTTCAGCGCGTGATTGAGAAGGAGAACAATTTCAAGCAGCCCGGAGAGAGATACAGATCCTTTGCACCAGATAGGTAATTGTTGTCTTATCTTGATTTCTTTAAAAATGGGCATATATTGTCAAATTGTGTTGAACACTTCTAACGATTGTGGTTCATTCTTTCTTTCTTTTGTTCCTCCAGGCAAGAACGCTTCGTAAACAGGTGGGTTGAGTCTTTATCTGACGAACGTGTCACCCATGAACTCCGCACCATCTGGATTTCATACTGGACTCAGGTCAGACTTCATACCTCTTTGTTAAGAAATGTGCAACTATAAGGACGGATATAATGTATACGCATTTGAAAACAGTACTTGTGCATAGAATTTTCATGAAATCGGAGGGTTGAGATGTGTCAAAGAGTGTTTCCAGTAAATTACGAGTGTTCTGCTGGATTTTTGCGTTCTTGCGAGATACATGGTTTTTATCCAGATTTTGTAGCATTGTTCATGTAGTCAAATACCAGATTCTTTGTACAATTACCTTTCCCAACCCCTCCTCTAATTTTGGAGACTAGTATCCATAACGTCAAAGTATAGAAAATCTTTACAAAATCAATTTTATTTTTGAAAAAGAACAAAAAAAATTTGAATTCAAATACAAAATTTGTAGGAATATAGTTTTGAGGTACTAATTTTTTTTTCCGCGATATTAATGTTTTTCAGGCTGACAAGTCTCTGGGCCAAAAGATAGCGTCACGCTTGAATGTGAGGCCGGCCATGTGAAGTTGACATTGAGTTTCGGATGCTTTGAGTCATTGTGTGTGTCAAGCGAGGAGAACGCATAGCTGCATGAATTATTGTCGATAAATAAGGGGTTTACCCTTCCGTGTGCTGTATACTATCGGTGACAAAGTTGCATGTGTGTTGTACTATCGGTAATTTAGTTTCATGGTAATGTGAGACTTTCCGATTTCCTAAATGTAATAAGGTAACAATAATATGAACTTATTAAATATTTTTCTTATTCACTTTATCTTTAATTTTTGGTTGTGGTTCTTTTGTCATGAAAAATTTTAATATATAAAACAAAATTTTAAAGAAAACATTGCTTAGTTGTAATGGCTATGAATAGCTATGGGCCCACAAAGTTTACTTTGTGGTTAAAGTTCGGCCCATAGTTATGCCCATCTTGCGGCCCATAGTAATCGCTTGAAATTGGTATCTTTTGCGTTTACACTATGACCTTAAACAAGTTTCCATCCTCCTCACTGCCACGTGGCACAGGCACACAATTCTAGATGCTTAGATAACTTAGATACATACATACATAAATACACATATACATATAAAATCGACCACAAAAAACATTTCATACTCGACAAAAAATAATTTTCAAAAACATTTCTTTATTTCTATTTTTAAATAGATATTGAAATATTATAGAAATTAAGTGAGTTAAATACACTATAATCATTTTGTAGTTACCAATAAATAAAGATTAAAACAAAAATCAATTGAAATAGTTTACTAGTTATATTCCATTCATATTTAATAGTTAATTACAAACTTAAATAAGTCGTAGTTAGTTACGTCAATACATACATACATATACATATATATATATATATATAATATATATAGAGAGAGAGAATTACAAGCAATAGTGTGATTGCCACAACCGTCTCTCTAGCTCCTACCTCCTCCATGGATCCTTACAAGGTTCTCTAATTTATTTAATTCATTCGATGATTGTTCTATTCTTGTTATGCTCTTCACCGATTGTTTCTTCATCCATCTTGCATATTTGTATTTCAGTTGGTCAAATTACGTAATTGTTAGATAAATTTTTAATTTCGGTTTGTTATTTAGATTCTATTATTTTTTGCCCCTGTTAAAAAGTATTTGGATGTTGTTTATATAATTATTCGGAAAATTGCACGTATTGGGCCTCCCTTTGAATATAAATATAGTCAGGCCTACATGTGATGGGCAATTTTGGAGAATTATATAATAGAATAAAAGGTTGCCCTTACTACAACCTCGAGATTTTAGTAGAATCAGCATCACAGCTGAGAAACAAAGAGGTTGTGGGTGCGGATCTTCACAAAGAAGCTCATTTATAAAAAAAATATGGACATTTAGAAAAAGAAGCGTAAAGAAAGAAATTACATGTGTTTGGCGTGCCAAAAGATTGAGTCTTGCCTACAATTCGGGGGAGTATTTAGAGAATAATAAAAAGTTGTCCTTACTAGCAGCTCGAGCTTTTAATAGAAATGGTAACTTTACAATAACCCAATGTCGTCATGATAGAAATAATAGAACTGCTAAATCCTATTTCAGTAAAACTTGATATGAATTGTACTTAAGATTCAAGTCGGTCCAGTGAGGGCGACCGAAAAAGAGCCAGCCGAGGAAAGTATGAGTCTTTTCCACCTCACTTGAGGTCATGATAATTTAATATTAGAATATGAACATATGCGTCACATATGCCAAGTGTTAACACTGATTGGTATCAGATATAAAACCAAAGGTTCCTTCTGGAACCAAGACTCCATATGGATTTAAGAAACCTTAGAAATTACAAATTTCTTCTAAGGCTTGGACCGACCCTCTGTAATTAAAAAGCATTTGTTTGGAGTGGCATTTCAGTTCACTTTTTTGAGCCAATATGTCTCTATTTAACAGTTTGGTCACCCTCACAGGTCATACCCTGATTGGTAATAAATGTTAATAAGTTTGTGCTTCTATACTTATCCTCCGAAATCATCGACTTGGATTATCTTAGCCAATGAGAACCTCAAATTTGATAGCTTTTCAGAATCCATGAGTAAAATTTTTGGGGCTCGAGTTATTCTCTGAGCATGAGGTTCAAACAAAGTGCTGTGCCATGAAAAATTTGACGGGAGATAGATAGCTTTTTGTTATGATTGTGTAATATTTTCCAAAGTTGTGTTGATCAATACATTTTTCTATCGTGTCAATTCTAAAAGATCTCCCTTTGTGGGTGATGCAGTACCGCTCTTCAAGTGTTTTCAACTCTCATTTCTGGACAACAAATTCAGGTGCTCCTGTGTGGAACAATAACTCCTCATTGACAGTTGGAACCAGAGGTGACTCCATTTTATATCTGTATTGACTTTTATGTATCTGATGATATTAAGGATTCTGTGCTTTCTTTGTTCGCTTTCTTAATATATAGGTATAGTATGTATGTGTGTGTATATATATATTAAGTAGTCAGTTTGTTGCGGATGTTATAAGTTACTCTCTTTCTGGAGAGTATTGTTGTTTTCTATCACAATATCATTTGATTGGGTTTAGCGAACTTTTGTGATGCCATTTTCATGTGTTCTAGTAAGTAGTGATGCTTTCTTTTACTACCATTTTATAGTCGAGATGTCAAAATTCTTCTCTTCCAAGTTCTTGTTGTCTGCCTATTATGTTACTTTGTGTTATGAAATAATATGTAATTTAGAGCTGCTTCCTGCTGCTGTGTTTTGCTTAGATGAGAGTTGTACAAATATGAACACCACATTTTGCAGGCCCAATTCTCCTTGAGGATTACCATTTACTGGAGAAGCTTGCCAATTTTGACCGGGAGCGTATCCCAGAACGTGTTGTTCATGCTAGGGGGGCCAGTGCCAAGGGATTTTTTGAGGTTACCCATGATATCTCTCACCTTACTTGTGCTGATTTTCTAAGAGCTCCAGGAGTCCAGACCCCAGTTATTGTCCGTTTCTCTACTGTTATTCATGAACGTGGTAGCCCTGAGACCCTTAGGGACCCTCGAGGCTTTGCAGTGAAGTTTTACACCAGAGAGGTACATGATTTTTGCTATTGTTGACATTTATTATCTATATCTATGTAAATGCTGGAGATATTTGTTTTTAGTTCTCCTTGTTTATGGTATGACCATTTTATGTGTAACTCAGGGTAACTTTGACTTGGTGGGAAATAATTTCCCAGTTTTCTTCGTTCGTGATGGAATGAAGTTCCCAGACATGGTCCATGCTCTCAAGCCCAACCCCAAGTCTCACATTCAAGAAAACTGGAGAATTCTCGACTTCTTCTCCCACCATCCCGAGAGTTTGTCCACATTCGCCTTTTTTTACGACGATGTGGGAATCCCACAAGATTACAGGCACATGGAAGGCTTTGGTGTACATGCATACACCTTGATCAATAAGGCTGGGAAAGCTCACTATGTTAAGTTTCATTGGAAACCTACATGTGGAGTGAAGTGTTTGTTGGAGGACGAGGCCATCAAGGTTGGGGGAACCAATCATAGTCATGCTACGAAGGATCTCTATGACTCGATAGCAGCTGGGAACTATCCTGAGTGGAAATTTTTCATCCAGATAATGGATCCCGATCTGGAGGATACATTGGACTTTGATCCACTCGACATGACCAAGATCTGGCCTGAGGATGTCTTTCCCTTGATGCCTGTGGGTCGCTTGGTCTTGAACAAGAACATTGATAACTTCTTTGCAGAGAATGAGCAACTTGCTTTTAACCCCGCTTTTGTAGTGCCCGGTGTCTACTACTCAGATGACAAGCTGCTCCAAACTCGGATATTCGCTTATTCTGATACCCAAAGGCACCGTCTTGGACCAAACTATCTGCAGCTTCCGGTTAATGCCCCCAAGTGTGCTCATCACAACAATCACTATGACGGTTTCATGAACTTTATGCACAGAGATGAGGAGGTATTTATTTTTTGTTCTAAATTATATTCGGCTACTAGCAGAGGTTTAGTCCTTGCTTGCTTCTTTCACTTGTAAGATGGGTGTTTTTTAAAAGCAAAATATTAAGTTTGATGTGATTATGTGGTACTTTTGCAGGTTGACTACTTCCCTTCAAGGTTTGATCCGGTACGCCATGCTGAGAGGTTCCCAATCCCTTCTGCTGTCTTGTCAGGAAGGCGTGAGAAGGTATAGGTTGTTTATCAATTGCTACGGATTTTAAGCTTTAATGTGGTAAAGCTGTGTTTACTTACATCTCTTCAATTTCTAAAATTGGTTGTTTCCTTTGTATTCACATATACCTTGGGTGATTTATTAAGTACTACATGCTCTAGTGGTAGCCAGGTAGTGGTGATGCGAGATGTGGTGGTTGGGTCAGTCTTGGGTAATGGTTTTGTCATTGACGATTTTTATAGTCGAAGAGAGGTCATTTTTTATGTTCCTTACCCCTTAGAATCAGAACTCAAGACACACAAAACAGCACACACTCTATTCTTTTTTGCCTTGTCAGTAAGGAAAACCTCACGGCATATAACTGTATGCCTCTGTAACCCCGCTAGAACTTTTATGAGTTTATCTTATGGGAAATGTGGGACACAGAGACTTGATCTTGTGATATAGGTGTGATAAGTTTTGCGAGTATCTGTATCATGATATTTGTGATGTTTCTAAGTTGTTGATTCCCCTCTAATTTCAGCGCGTGATTGAGAAGGAGAACAATTTCAAGCAGCCCGGAGAGAGATACAGATCCTTTGCACCAGATAGGTAATTGTTGTCTTATCTTGATTTCTTTAAAAATGGGCATATATTGTCAAATTGTGTTGAACACTTCTAACGATTGTGGTTCATTCTTTCTTTCTTTTGTTCCTCCAGGCAAGAACGCTTCGTAAACAGGTGGGTTGAGTCTTTATCTGACGAACGTGTCACCCATGAACTCCGCACCATCTGGATTTCATACTGGACTCAGGTCAGACTTCATACCTCTTTGTTAAGAAATGTGCAACTATAAGGACGGATATAATGTATACGCATTTGAAAACAGTACTTGTGCATAGAATTTTCATGAAATCGGAGGGTTGAGATGTGTCAAAGAGTGTTTCCAGTAAATTACGAGTGTTCTGCTGGATTTTTGCGTTCTTGCGAGATACATGGTTTTTATCCAGATTTTGTAGCATTGTTCATGTAGTCAAATACCAGATTCTTTGTACAATTACCTTTCCCAACCCCTCCTCTAATTTTGGAGACTAGTATCCATAACGTCAAAGTATAGAAAATCTTTACAAAATCAATTTTATTTTTGAAAAAGAACAAAAAAAATTTGAATTCAAATACAAAATTTGTAGGAATATAGTTTTGAGGTACTAATTTTTTTTTCCGCGATATTAATGTTTTTCAGGCTGACAAGTCTCTGGGCCAAAAGATAGCGTCACGCTTGAATGTGAGGCCGGCCATGTGAAGTTGACATTGAGTTTCGGATGCTTTGAGTCATTGTGTGTGTCAAGCGAGGAGAACGCATAGCTGCATGAATTATTGTCGATAAATAAGGGGTTTACCCTTCCGTGTGCTGTATACTATCGGTGACAAAGTTGCATGTGTGTTGTACTATCGGTAATTTAGTTTCATGGTAATGTGAGACTTTCCGATTTCCTAAATGTAATAAGGTAACAATAATATGAACTTATTAAATATTTTTCTTATTCACTTTATCTTTAATTTTTGGTTGTGGTTCTTTTGTCATGAAAAATTTTAATATATAAAACAAAATTTTAAAGAAAACATTGCTTAGTTGTAATGGCTATGAATAGCTATGGGCCCACAAAGTTTACTTTGTGGTTAAAGTTCGGCCCATAGTTATGCCCATCTTGCGGCCCATAGTAATCGCTTGAAATTGGTATCTTTTGCGTTTACACTATGACCTTAAACAAGTTTCCATCCTCCTCACTGCCACGTGGCACAGGCACACAATTCTAGATGCTTAGATAACTTAGATACATACATACATAAATACACATATACATATAAAATCGACCACAAAAAACATTTCATACTCGACAAAAAATAATTTTCAAAAACATTTCTTTATTTCTATTTTTAAATAGATATTGAAATATTATAGAAATTAAGTGAGTTAAATACACTATAATCATTTTGTAGTTACCAATAAATAAAGATTAAAACAAAAATCAATTGAAATAGTTTACTAGTTATATTCCATTCATATTTAATAGTTAATTACAAACTTAAATAAGTCGTAGTTAGTTACGTCAATACATACATACATATACATATATATATATATATATAATATATATAGAGAGAGAGAATTACAAGCAATAGTGTGATTGCCACAACCGTCTCTCTAGCTCCTACCTCCTCCATGGATCCTTACAAGGTTCTCTAATTTATTTAATTCATTCGATGATTGTTCTATTCTTGTTATGCTCTTCACCGATTGTTTCTTCATCCATCTTGCATATTTGTATTTCAGTTGGTCAAATTACGTAATTGTTAGATAAATTTTTAATTTCGGTTTGTTATTTAGATTCTATTATTTTTTGCCCCTGTTAAAAAGTATTTGGATGTTGTTTATATAATTATTCGGAAAATTGCACGTATTGGGCCTCCCTTTGAATATAAATATAGTCAGGCCTACATGTGATGGGCAATTTTGGAGAATTATATAATAGAATAAAAGGTTGCCCTTACTACAACCTCGAGATTTTAGTAGAATCAGCATCACAGCTGAGAAACAAAGAGGTTGTGGGTGCGGATCTTCACAAAGAAGCTCATTTATAAAAAAAATATGGACATTTAGAAAAAGAAGCGTAAAGAAAGAAATTACATGTGTTTGGCGTGCCAAAAGATTGAGTCTTGCCTACAATTCGGGGGAGTATTTAGAGAATAATAAAAAGTTGTCCTTACTAGCAGCTCGAGCTTTTAATAGAAATGGTAACTTTACAATAACCCAATGTCGTCATGATAGAAATAATAGAACTGCTAAATCCTATTTCAGTAAAACTTGATATGAATTGTACTTAAGATTCAAGTCGGTCCAGTGAGGGCGACCGAAAAAGAGCCAGCCGAGGAAAGTATGAGTCTTTTCCACCTCACTTGAGGTCATGATAATTTAATATTAGAATATGAACATATGCGTCACATATGCCAAGTGTTAACACTGATTGGTATCAGATATAAAACCAAAGGTTCCTTCTGGAACCAAGACTCCATATGGATTTAAGAAACCTTAGAAATTACAAATTTCTTCTAAGGCTTGGACCGACCCTCTGTAATTAAAAAGCATTTGTTTGGAGTGGCATTTCAGTTCACTTTTTTGAGCCAATATGTCTCTATTTAACAGTTTGGTCACCCTCACAGGTCATACCCTGATTGGTAATAAATGTTAATAAGTTTGTGCTTCTATACTTATCCTCCGAAATCATCGACTTGGATTATCTTAGCCAATGAGAACCTCAAATTTGATAGCTTTTCAGAATCCATGAGTAAAATTTTTGGGGCTCGAGTTATTCTCTGAGCATGAGGTTCAAACAAAGTGCTGTGCCATGAAAAATTTGACGGGAGATAGATAGCTTTTTGTTATGATTGTGTAATATTTTCCAAAGTTGTGTTGATCAATACATTTTTCTATCGTGTCAATTCTAAAAGATCTCCCTTTGTGGGTGATGCAGTACCGCTCTTCAAGTGTTTTCAACTCTCATTTCTGGACAACAAATTCAGGTGCTCCTGTGTGGAACAATAACTCCTCATTGACAGTTGGAACCAGAGGTGACTCCATTTTATATCTGTATTGACTTTTATGTATCTGATGATATTAAGGATTCTGTGCTTTCTTTGTTCGCTTTCTTAATATATAGGTATAGTATGTATGTGTGTGTATATATATATTAAGTAGTCAGTTTGTTGCGGATGTTATAAGTTACTCTCTTTCTGGAGAGTATTGTTGTTTTCTATCACAATATCATTTGATTGGGTTTAGCGAACTTTTGTGATGCCATTTTCATGTGTTCTAGTAAGTAGTGATGCTTTCTTTTACTACCATTTTATAGTCGAGATGTCAAAATTCTTCTCTTCCAAGTTCTTGTTGTCTGCCTATTATGTTACTTTGTGTTATGAAATAATATGTAATTTAGAGCTGCTTCCTGCTGCTGTGTTTTGCTTAGATGAGAGTTGTACAAATATGAACACCACATTTTGCAGGCCCAATTCTCCTTGAGGATTACCATTTACTGGAGAAGCTTGCCAATTTTGACCGGGAGCGTATCCCAGAACGTGTTGTTCATGCTAGGGGGGCCAGTGCCAAGGGATTTTTTGAGGTTACCCATGATATCTCTCACCTTACTTGTGCTGATTTTCTAAGAGCTCCAGGAGTCCAGACCCCAGTTATTGTCCGTTTCTCTACTGTTATTCATGAACGTGGTAGCCCTGAGACCCTTAGGGACCCTCGAGGCTTTGCAGTGAAGTTTTACACCAGAGAGGTACATGATTTTTGCTATTGTTGACATTTATTATCTATATCTATGTAAATGCTGGAGATATTTGTTTTTAGTTCTCCTTGTTTATGGTATGACCATTTTATGTGTAACTCAGGGTAACTTTGACTTGGTGGGAAATAATTTCCCAGTTTTCTTCGTTCGTGATGGAATGAAGTTCCCAGACATGGTCCATGCTCTCAAGCCCAACCCCAAGTCTCACATTCAAGAAAACTGGAGAATTCTCGACTTCTTCTCCCACCATCCCGAGAGTTTGCACATGTTCTCTTTCCTTTTTGATGATCTGGGTGTTCCACAAGACTACAGGCACATGGAAGGCTCTGGTGTAAATACATACACCTTGATCAATAAGGCTGGGAAAGCTCACTATGTTAAGTTTCATTGGAAACCTACATGTGGAGTGAAGTGTTTGTTGGAGGACGAGGCCATCATGGTCGGGGGAGCCAATCATAGTCATGCTACAAAGGATCTCTATGACTCGATAGCATCTGGGAACTATCCTGAGTGGAAGCTTTTCATCCAGATAATGGATCCCGACCACGAGGATAAATTCGACTTTGATCCACTCGACGTGACCAAGATCTGGCCTGAGGATATCTTACCCTTGATGCCTGTGGGTCGCTTGGTCTTGAACAAGAACATTGATAACTTCTTTGCAGAGAATGAGCAACTTGCTTTTTGTCCAGCTCTTGTAGTGCCCGGTGTCTACTACTCAGATGACAAGCTGCTCCAAACTCGGATATTCTCTTATGCTGATACCCAAAGGCACCGTCTTGGACCTAACTATCTGCAGCTTCCTGCTAATGCCCCTAAGTGTGCTCATCACAACAATCACCATGAGGGTTTTATGAACTTTATGCACAGAGATGAGGAGGTAATTATTTTTTGTTTGATTATATTCGGGTACTGGCAGAGGTTTAGTCCTTGTTTGCTTCTTTCACTTGTAAGCTGGGTGTTTTTTAAAAGCAAATTATTGGTATTTCATTTATATAATTAGTTTTGATGTGATGATGTAATGCTATTACAGGTAAACTACTTCCCTTCAAGGTTTGATCCAGTACGCCATGCTGAGAGGCACCCAATTCCTCCTCCTGTCTTGTCAGGAAGGCGTGACAAGGTATAGGTTATTTGTCTATAATTTGTTACGGATTTAAGCTTTAATGCGGTAAAGCTGTGTTTACAGCTCTTCAATGTCAACAATTGGTTGTCTCCTTTGCATTCGCATGTACCTTGGGTGATTTATTAAGTACATGCTCTAGTGGTTGGTGGTGGTGATATGAGATGCGGTGGGTGGGTCTGCCTTGGGTAATGGTTTTGTCGTTGACAATTTTTATAGTTGAAGAGTGGTTATTTTATCTGCTCCTTACCCCTTACAATAAGAACCCAAGACATACAAAACAGCACACGCTCTATTCTTTTTGGCCTTGTCAGTGAGGAAAACCTCACAGCACATGACTGCATCTGTATGCCTCTGTAACTCCGCTATAACTTTTATGAGTTTATCTTATGGGATATGTGAGACACAGAGACTTGATCTTGCGATATAGGTGTGAATTTTATCACCAGTTTATCCTTCCAGAGGTTGTTCACTGGTATCAGTAACTCATACGTGAGAGAGAACACCTTATTTGCAATTCAGAGTGCTTCTAAACACACACCTGTGAGTTGTCAATTGCTTCAAGTGCCCGATAAGTGGTTGTGTGCAATTTTTTTTCTTTCTTTTTTGGGCATGTAATAACCTTACCCGTGGATGTGTGACTTGTCATAATAGGTTTTGCAAGTATCTGTATCATGATATTTGTGATATTCTAAGAAGTTGATTCCTCTCTAATTTCAGCGCATGATTGAGAAGGAGAACAATTTCAAACAGCCTGGAGAGAGATATAGATCCTTTGCACCAGACAGGTAATTGTTGTCTATCTTGAGTTCTTTAAAAATGGGCATATATATTGTCAAATTGTATTGAACACTTCTAATGATTGTGGTTCATTTTTTATTTCTTTTGTTTCTCCAGGCAAGAACGCTTCGTAAACAGGTGGGTTGATGCTTTATCTGACACACGTGTCACCCATGAAATCCGCAGCATCTGGATTTCATACTGGACTCAGGTCAGACTTCATTCCTCTTTGTTAAGAAATGCGTGACTAGTAAGGATATATAAGCGTTTGAAAACAGTACTCCTACATAGAATTTTCATGAAATGAGAGGGGTGAGATGTGTCAAAGAGTGTTTTCAGTAAATTATGCGTGTTATACTGGATTTTTGCTTTCTTGCAAGAAACGTGGTTTTATCCAGATTTTGTAGTATTGTTCATGTAGTGAACACCATATTCTTTGTTCAATGACCTTTCCCGATCCTCCCATAACGTTCAAGTACAGAAATTCTTTACAAAATTAAATTTATTTTTGAAAAAGAAAAAAAAAATTGAATTCAAATACAAAATTTGGTAGAGTATAGTTTTAAGGCACTAATTCTTTTTTCGCGATATTAATGTTTTTCAGGCTGACAAGTCTTTGGGCCAGAAGATAGCATCACGCTTGAATGCGAGGCCGGCCATGTGAAGTTGATACTGAGTTTTAGATGTTGAGTCGCAGAGTGTGTTAGAGAGAACACATAGCTGTGTTACACTTTCATGTGTTGTACTATGGTAACTCAGTTGCATGGAAATGTGTGACTTTCCGATTTCCTAGATCTAATAAATTAACAATAGTACTATGAACTTCAAAAATCTTTTTCTTATTCACTTTGCCTATAATTTTTGGTGGTTGTTCTTCTATCATAAAAAATTTCAGTTTGCATTGGCGCCACTGCGTATTGTACTTGTCCTTGCCTTTTGTCCGGTCTCTTTTCTCCTAAGCAGAGTTAAGAAGCTTACCTCTATGTGGTACGCTGGAACACTTGATTTTTATCAAGCTTTGCTAAAAAATGAGGCAAAGAATGTCGACATAAATTTGTTGAATGGTCATTATGAAGCCAGGAAAACACTGCTACAGTGCTATAGATATATAGATAGATAAATAGATAATCCAATATATAGGCCACATTGTGTGACCTTTGAGGATTTGATATACATAATTTTTCCCCCTATTTTCACAGAGGTGAGTTTCAAATTTCTTTGGCTTGCGCTACCATATTTTCAAATAGTCTATTTCAAATTTCCTAGCTAGCGTCCATAGAAACACTTTAACCGTCCGTAGAAACCTGAAAACAAAATTTGAATCTATCACCGAGCCCTCCTACTGTGTGTTGCTGAATTGGTGGCCAATGATGGCAATTATACGGCTGATGAGGTGGAGCCATTGTCAAGGATAATTTTGTGGTGCATGCACATGCATGCGCCGTAGAAGGTTTTCTTACGTTAAGAGTTGTTTCTGCACATTGAATTCCACATCTGAAAACTACCTATATCATTGCTTGCACAGAATTGTAATACAATTCGAGGTAGAGAAACAGTGTGCAAGCACATCGACCATAATAATCTCCCCGACATGAATTTTTGGATTTCGAAGGTTCATTTACAGGACTGCAATTTAGCATATGGTAATCTGAGTTTGGGGCACAACAGGACTAAAATTATTACCCCGCTTGCAAGACCTCGTGCCAAAAACGCCACTCTTGCCGCAAATTTGCGTAAAGATTGATTGTAGTATTCTGCAGAGATTTTATGCTTCAGTTTTATCCATGTCATTTTTCAACCAGAAATAAGGCAGTGGGCTCAGCACTGTGATTCATTGTAGTTGTCTTTATGGTTATTAAATGATAATGGGCTATGGTTATTAAATGATAATTGGCTCGCATATTCGCAACAAAGTGATTCATTGTGAATAAAGGCAGGTTGCTACTTTCAACGTTGCTCCTCTGGTCACAAGAATGAAGAACGGGGAAACTACAATTCTGCAAATTTGAATGCTTCCATTTCCCTTCCATTTCTATTTAAATTAAAAACGAGTACCTACTTACTATACAAAGAGTTGTCTTCTCATTTTTTTTGAGAAAAACTAACAATAACTCTAAATTTTTTTTTTTCGTTTTCTCTGATATTACATATATAATGTGGCCGAGGCAGCAAAATTTTCAGCCCATAAATAGGTGAAGCGTCTAATAATATGCACAGTACTACCTCAGAAGTGAGATGAAGTCGGAGGTTGATCTCGAGTCTCTGTCAGCAAATTCCTTGAGGGTGGACCAAAGATGCTTAACAGTACCTGCAGGGACGATGACACAGTTACTACTCTTCACTTTATATGCGGACGAGAACCAACATTTTGCACAGTCAGACTTAGTTCGGAATTTACTCGTACAGGCTATAAGATGACCACAATAACAGGACGCTAGAACTCATCAAGTAATCAACTATACTATACGTTACATGTCCAAATCCTCGGTTTTCAAATCCATTGGTTCCCGAAATGGAATATAGAAGAATAGGAGCATTAGCAAGTAAATAAACTCACAGGTAAAAATACAAGGCCATGCAAGAAGCCAAGAAGAACCAATGCCAAATACATCTGAAAGTAATAAACCTGCAAACGACAATTTTGATGATTAAGAACCAGAGCATCAAATCGTATCCATACAATGGATAGAGTGAGTGGATTCTATTACAGACCACAAAAACTTCTGTCCTTGAGAAGCAAAGAACAATGACACCAACTAGCTTTGTGAGTGTAATCCCACTGCAAAAGTACATTAGGCATATACCAAATTAAACATAGGCGTCGACTATTTATGAAAGCAGAAAACTGAAATGGGGGCCAAGAGAAGACAGAGAAACCTGAAAACAGAAGCCCCCATAGTTCCCAAAGCCTCTTTCATCCGTTGGTTTCCATCCCCACTGCTTACCTGCATGAAAAAGGGCATAAAGCCAGACAGTGGGGTGAGTTAAGCACGTCACTGATAGGCAATCGTAAAACACCCCCCAGTCACAAAGTTGTTTGCCTACTTCAATACGCTAAAATACAAATAAATATTATTCTGAGTTCTATTTTTCATAGGCGTTTCTCTTAGTTGACCATTCTCTGTGTAGTAATAATGCTGTAAAGTTTTAAACCAAATTCACTTTGAACACACTAAAATACAATGCAAGGTTATAACAGGAAGCAAAATAATACTAACCGAGAAAGCATGCGTTATATGCACACAGAATTCAACGGCAATGCCCACTGACATTACAAGGTTTACAACAGAAACTGCATTCAATTGGATATTCAGAATTGCCATTACACCCTGCAAAGTTTCAGCTTTGTAAGTGGAGGCCAATTATGCACGAACTGGAAATAGGAACAAAACAAACCTAAATGTCTGTAATGAGATTTGAAACCTAGTTTAAGTAAAGAACATACCATCATATCCACTATAATCATTGTCAGCACAAGCAAGATTATTGCTGAACTCCACAAACTGCATTGGAACAGGACAGATACAAAATTAACAAATCATCTTGAAAAAACAAGAGCTTTAATCAGGAAGCACAGAGAGAACACGCAAGAGGTGGCCAATAAGATACAGACCTCCATGTGATAATTACGCAAACAACAAATACTGCACCTGTTGAGTCATCAAATTGAACCTAATTAGAGCATATAAAGATGACAAACATGTGCATGCTTAAAGAAATAACTTATAGTTGAGTATAGTTGACAGATAATTACAACTATATCGTCTAATTCCTGTGTTCAACAAAAGATCCATATCTAAAACGAAAAGAAAATATATAGATTCCAGTTCTTACGGAATACATGCTTGCACATCTAAGAGACATCAATAAAACAGTCGTGAGAAAGCAAACCTTCAATAATTAATACAATGGAAAGTTAGAAAATTCTTAGCAGTTACATACCAATTGCTATAGCTAGGTTGATCAATGCGGTTCTCCATATGTCAAGGTATTGCTCGAAAAACATATAAAATACTGAGTATGGGAAGATTTCAATCTGCATGGGAGAAAAAGAGCACGCAGAATTGGGGCGCTAAGTATACAGCTCGGTATAAACATTGGCTTTAATAAAAGAAGGCTGAAGGCTTATATGGGAACGAATAAATCTTAGTGTAACCACTTTCCATTCTAAACATATTTGAAATCCCTTGCAACATAGTCATAAAGAAACAAATTGCTGTATGTACAGAAATTCTAATTCTCGTGCATTTTGTGTATTATTCACCTTCAAAGAATCAGAAACCCTGGAACTGAATTCCCGTGCAGCCCTCAACGAGTTGACATAGTCAGTCTGCAATAAGAAGCAGAAAAGTGAGAGTCAGGTACCACTGTAAAATAGAACAGTGAATACAAAGTTTACAGTGCTATCAAAAAACTTCATACTTGTTTGTTGAGAGGTGTATGATATGTTCGGAAAGATGATGCCTGAATAACACCATTTTCATATCCTGTTGCATATTGTAAAACAACAAGAAGGAAATAGTTAGATTTTATGGACACAAAAAAAACAAAACTGAATAAGTAAGACACACACAAGGGACAAGAAAATCGTTGCAGCTTAGAAGAGAAAATATACTCTCTCTCTCTCTCTCTAAATTTTTACCTGCAAGTTCAACACTATTTGTGTAAGCCCCATGGCCACCTTTCGCACAATCATTTGAAGGCAGAGAGTCCAGGAACCATGGAAGCTTCTCTCTGAATTGGGTGGTAGATGGTCGATCATTTTGCAGATCTGAATGTAGGAAACACTGAACATACTCCAACTGTGTTAGTCAAAAGTCTCGTATTTCAAAGCTAAAAGACAAGTTGTGAGATTCTTTTGACCCCGCAACTTGGACAATGTATTAACACAAGGGAAGGCAGCATAAACAATGTAAAATTACCGTTGTGCAATCTTTGCACACTCCCCCAACGACACAAGTAATATCACTCGGTGAACAACAAGGAGGCTGAAAAAAATATGTGATTCAGTAAAAAATGACTTCGAGTGGCAAAAAACTAGCACATAGATACGGAAAAATTGAACAATTTTCATGCGGATGGTATTTGATAGCAAAAGGTTGAAGGTATAATACCACTAAGTCTAATTAAAAAATATTCCGTACAAACCAGCCGTTCACTGGCAGAAACTTATTGTCAAAGAACGTAGAGAAAATAAGTAAAAACCTTCTTGACAAGATTTTGTTACCAAGATCTTGAGTAAATTTTAATGCTTTTCCATATGAAACCATGGAATATAAACCTTGCAGTGTTAAAGTTTGCTTATGCTAAATATTGATTTTTTAAATTCTGCACTGATGAATAGAGTGAAGATCCATTTTTTTTTTCCGGTACAAGAGTGAAATCTTTGGCTGAGACTTACTTATCAAGAGAAGGTGGGTCTATACTCCCATCATATACGAAATCAGACGAAAAGCATTACATTTACCTGATCATCAGGAGGACAATAACTTCCGTTTGTGAACTTCCTACAGCAACCAAAAGCTTCTGGAGATATCCACACAAGAAAATCATCAAGCCATGAAGCAGCAGGTTTGGCAATGTAACTTGATTCGGGCAATAAAGATGCTCTTGCAATCTACAAAAAACGAAAATATAAAAATAAGAAATATTGAACCACTGCAATGCATCAACTGAAAAAAAAAAAACCAATTGGAGAAGGAAAAAAGTCAATTGGTTCAATCAACACATAGATCATATTCATAACGGTCTCTACATAAAAGACTAGATAGAATCTTAATACAAGAATATAGATGAAATAGAAGAAGAAAAAAAGAGATTATCTTACTTTGCAAAGAAGAACTTCAAAGGTCAAGCAAACAACTTCTATTGTGTTATAGATACATGATGGGGGGAAGACATAGTAGTGCAGCGTAAATCTCAAAAATACCTCATTTACAAGGGAATTTGAGTCACATTGGCTAATGGAGCACAACTGATTGGTTTGACTTGATTCTGAGCTGAGAAGACAGAGCAACATCAGTAAGGTAAATA
>MKEJ01092301.1:0-14174 GCA_001753735.1 Embelia ribes
TCCCAGATCTGGTTTCCCGCCTTCCACAATGAAGTTGTATAACCTCAATTGCTTCTACGAATTGTTTTTTATAAAGGCGATACTATATGTCCCTAAAAGAAATAGAAAATGACTCAATTTTCTATTCATGTAAATGCCAAGAAATAATGCTATGAAATAACGAATTTATGATATTAATGCCTTTCAGATTCTACGAATGGCTATACCTTTATTTTATGCATGCCTATAACCTCCGAAAATTATGAAATCCACGAATAGAGCAACTATGTTGTTCTATGTATTTAATCACGAAAGGTCTCCAAATATCACGAAATGCCTCGGACTACGAATCTACAACTACAAATCATGATATAATGAGTGTAGGTCATGTAGTCATGTCACTATTTGCTCCACGATAATAATGTTAATGATACATTATCAATACTATGAATACCACGAATATTATGATAAAATGAATGAAATCACATATCATCTCTACGATAAATTGCCACGATAATTATATGATATAATTGAGAAACAAAGTATATCAAACGCTATGAGAATTTCGTACGATCATCTTATATGCTATTATTGGGAAATAATATACATAATGCTACGAAATATTCATACGATAATATTAGGGTATAAGATTGTACAATTTAATGCTACAATCCATTATGAACATTATTCACCGAATATCATTCATAATGTTATCTACAAATATAATCCCTATGAAAATATGCATGAGTATGATAAAACACACCCATACTCTCTACATGTCATTACTATTCGCAATCTACCCGTACCTACGAAGCCTCTTAAATGCCCCTGAATGAGCAGAAAAAGTTTCCCCCCAAAACCCTCTTCTTACACGTCGAGAAGAATCTAGTTACGGACTTTGAATGATCCCGAACCTAGAAATAAAGATGAACCACTAGATATTAAGAAGAAGATGGGCTACTTTAATTTCGCGAGCCTTAATGGCATAGAAAACGAGTCAAAATCAATGAGTATAGAATTTAGGAAAACTTATGTCGAATGAGAACGATGAGATCGGGAGTCCAAATATCAACTTTTGAGCCCTAGGACCAAGTAAAGTGTGATGATCTTGGCCAAAAGTTGGAGAAATTACTCGCCATCTCTCTCTATATTCGTGTTTGTTCTTTTTAAAAATGAAGAACAAGAATAAGAGTCAACACTTTTTAATCCGATATTGACCAGTTGGATCGATCGATTCACACTTGGATCAATCGATATGCTCTTTTAGATCGATCCAATAGCTCCTATATCGATTGAAGCCACGGGAATTTTGGGTCCAAATCTCTCCGGCCAAAAAATTTTCA
The DNA here is from genome assembly GCA_001753735.1 of Embelia ribes. NCBI lineage: Eukaryota > Viridiplantae > Streptophyta > Magnoliopsida > Ericales > Primulaceae > Embelia > Embelia ribes. The sequence goes on from MKEJ01092301.1 coordinate 1,323, forward strand.
AAATGACTCAAAATTACTTATAGACACTAATGAAAGTGTCAAACAAGTTTCGGACCAGCATTTGAGTGCCTGAAACTCGATATATGCAATTTAACGCGATTACCGACGAAACCCAATAAAATCTCTGAAACTACTACGAATGGATTCCTAAGAACTCGATTATACATTACGACTACGAGATATATGCTATACTACGAATACATCTCCACGACCACGAATCATAGTCCCCGATTATAATATGCATATGCAACTGAATGTAATGAAACGACGATTACGAATGCGACGATGAATATAAATAATATCATTAAGGGTAATTAATAATATTATTTAATTACAAAAATTTTATACTAGGACATTACACACACAAACACATATATGTATGTAATCGACATGTTGAGACACATATAATTGATTGCAATTTGATATGTTCTTGTGTGCAACCTTAAGAATTTCCAATGGGCCCTTATTTAGTATATGTTGTAAGTGCTCTTAGAAACACTCGTCAAGTTCTAAGAAAACAATCTTGACTTATTTGTATCAAATTCTCTTTACACATTTCTTAATATATTCAAAAAAAAAAAAAATTTATCTGTATTTTTCAGAAGCTCTATTTTTACTCTCGATCAGATTATCTATCACATTCTCTACTACTTAAAATACTATTTTTAACTATTCCTTACTTAAAATCCACACATACCAATACATTTAGTGGCAAAATATTAATTCTTTAATTATATATTAACAAAAATTATTATTATTTCTTAGTTTTAAATTTATATTTTTTAATTTAATTTAATTAATTAATTCATTATATAAATAAAAATATATATATATAGAAGTTTTCTTTAAGAAAATGAAGGGAGAAGAGTGATAGAAGTGATGAGATAGAAAAAAATATAAATAAAAAATTCTATAAAATTTATTATATAAATAATAAAAATAGAAATTGAATTTCTTAATAAAGAACTATTATTCCTTAGCTGTGAACATTAAATTTTAAGAATATAAATTTAATTTTAATTTGTAATTAATACTAAAATTTAAATTCAATTATAAATTTATTAAATATTTTAAAAAATTATATTTTTCATAAATAGCAATAAAAATTATAATTATTTATTTTTAAAATATTAAAATTGTTTTCTATATACTTAAGGTTTTAGTTTATATGTTGTATTTAGTAATTTTAAGCTCAGTAATTATTTTTAAATATTAAATTAAGATTTTAATTTATAATTACTGTTTAATTATTTTAAATACTTATATTATATTTTATTTTTAATTAATAATAGTTGAGTAAGTAGAGAGATAATATGTTAACTTTTAAAATGTAATAGTAAAATGATGTGACATGAAAGACAATATATTAATTATATATATTTAAGAAATAAATAATACTTCTTTAGATTTGGAGAACAGATCAAGGGGCTGCCCAGAGGGGGTGATGGGCAGGCTCTGTCCGGTGCATATGTGACATTTATTTTAAAATCAGTAGTTGCAATTAATTCAATTTTTTCTAATTAAATTTTATGGAGATCTTTTTATTTTAATCTCAACCACCTATTTAAAAATAAACGGACTAGATGCGTGGGGCAGGACTGTCTGCTAGGTAGCTTGTCACTCTCCTTTAGAGAATCATTATAAATATTCTTCATTTTAGACAACCAATTGATAGTTTGATGCAAGATCAAAAAATTACATTATTTAACTTTTGGTTACCTAAAATAAAAAAGAACTCTAATGCAATTGCACTTAGTTACATGAGATGCAATATTGTTTCTATTGTTCCATAAATATTCGTTTTTTCCTTAATCCGGCTCCAAAATTGTAATCTTTTTATATAAATATTTTTGAAATTTTCGAGGTTAGAGCATTCATCGATCACCGCTCTTTCACTCCGCTTAGATGTTCTATAATGAATGAATAGATTTTATACATGATTCTTCGAACATGGGCAAGGGTCGTTATGTGCAATAAGAATGATGTCAACTCTATTTTTTTAGAATTTTTTTAGTGCCAAGATTTTCATGAAAAATATTATTATAAAATTTATTATTTTTTCGGGTACATTTTCTCAACATAAATCACGGTATCGTGAGAATAAGATAAGGGTGGGAAACCTGACTAGTCGGCTTTTAGTATTATTTTATTTTTGACTGCATGGTGGAACCATTCTTTTCTTAATTTCTCAGCAATCTTTGACTTAAACGAGTACAAAATCTACGGTTAATCTTCCAGCTTAGATATGTCCTAAAAGAATCATATACATAGTTTTGAATATTTAGCATGTTTGAGGTCAACATTCAATACTTTTAGCACTTGCAAATAGCTTACATATTTTTCATGAGATAAAAGAATTTAATATATTTTTCGCTACACAAAATATAATAGCTTTGGAAAACAAAGAAGCTTGAAAGTTTTTAATATTAGCACACGGCATCCTTTGCTAATATATTAGACAAGAATAAAGAAAAGATGTAAATTATAAATTCTAAGGAAATAATCAATAAAATGTAGACCTTGCGGCTCTTTAAGTAAAGATCTCTTCAAATTGTGATTCGAGCTAACACTACTAGCAGTGGTACACGTGCAATAATAGTGATGTTAACTCTCTATTCATTCAGAAATTCAAGTCATCAAGTATGGTACAATATTTTCATTGATGAAGGGATTTTCATATATAGTTATCATTGGAGAAAGAAAGTAAATATAGTATATATATCTAGTTAAAAATAAGACAAATAAGTAAATTCTAATGTAGCTTGTTTGTCTAATAAGTATTATTCAGTACAAAACCATATATATTACTTTATTATAACTATATTTTATACCCATAATGAACTTACTACTCATAAAAAGGTTTGAATTTCTATATAAATAATTCTTCATGGCAACCCATTTAGAACTAAGCACGGGGACTTTTACTGCTTAAATTTCTTTATATCCTCTTACGTGAGTTTATAAGAAAATAAGGTTCCAATTATTATGGTTCCAAGTTTCTTGAGACTTTTAGCCGTTGAAAGATAGATATAAATATTATTATTATCTTTAATAATTATTCAATAAAAAACTCTCACCATATCCATAAGACTGGAATTGTTTCGTCGTTAGAAGTATATCCATAAGGCTGGAATCGGTGAGAGTAATCCTGTTTATTGCCCTCTAAGTGTATTTTTAGTCTGAATTGATTAATCAGGCTTGAAAACGAACAGTTTGGAAAATAAATTTCTCTAGTTCAATCGAATTTCCTAATAAATTATGGAACAAAATATAATAACTTATTCTTGTAAACTAACAACGATGCAATTATTCTGAATTGAAAAATTGTTGAAGAAGATTCATTACAAGTTGAATATTAAAGAGAAATAGGCCTATTGTTTTTTTCTCAGTCTACTAAGAAAAATAGACTTTTACTCGTAATTTTTAATGTAATGTTTTTTTTTGGTATCTTCTCCCTTTCCATGCAAAAATGATAAGATAAAATTTATATATTTGTATACGATTTGCCTAGGAAAAATTGAAAATGTAAGCAAGAGTGGAATATAATACAACAAATTCAAATAAAATATTTAGTTTAGACGTCAGCAAATACGCGTATTGCCTGCTAAGAATTAATTATATGCGAAAAAACGCCAACCAAATTCGAGCAGCCAAGTATTACTCTTGCCCAATGTTTTTCCTTTTTATATTTATTAATTTTATTATTAGCTTTTTAATGTTCACGTGAGGGTACCAATGAAGAACAAACAAACAACGTTATGAGACAACCCACTTTTCAAAATAATCGCCTTATATACGTGGAATTATAAAATAATAATGAGATATGTAGCGATAGTTATATAAAAAATTATAAATTTTTTGATGATAATATATTTTAAATTGGTATTTATCCTTTAAAGATAGTACTAATAAATATACATGACATTGTCATATAGTAATCGATATTTTTTATGCATGGTTGTTGATACACGAATCATTTTTCATTGTAATATTTTTATATATTTATATAATCGATATTCATATTAGACTACTTTACTGGTATATTAGAGTGAAATTCCGCTTGATGCACTAGGATTGTTTAAATTATTTCTGTCTTGTATAATTAGTTTTGATTTTTCATATAATTATTTTTGAGATTTTTTTTATATGATGTCTTCTATTTCTGCTTTTCTTCCAATTATTTTATAATTTTTTAAGAAAAAAAATTAATGGTTATTAGGTTAAGTTTAGATTTGATAGATCTTATTATGATAGTAGTTCTAATTAAAAATAATATTTGAAGATTGGTGAGCAATTCTAAATTCGTAGTAATCATATTATAGCAATACTCCCTCCATTCTTTATTAATAGATTATATAAAAAAAAAAAAAAATTCTTAAATAAGTGACAATTTGACACTTCCAATGTAAAAAATTGATTTACTTTCAAACATACTCCTTCCATTAAATTTATTAAGAGGGATGAAATTTTGACTTTAATTTTTTGAGGTGCTAATAATTAGAAATATTTTAGTCTTATTTCTTTTACTAATGATTATCTTAATTCTTGTGCCCAAATCTATATGATCTATTAAAAAGTACGGAGGGAGTATTTCAAACATACTCCTTCCATTAAATTTACTAAGAGGGATGAAATTTTGACTTTAATTTTTTGAGATGGTAATAATGAGAGATATTTTAGTCTTATTTCTTTTACTAATGATTACCTTAATTCTTGTGCCCAAATCTATATGATCTATCAAAAAGTACGGAGGGAGTATTTTTGAATTAGGTATTGTTACTAAAATCCTTAATCGGTGAGACATATGTCAAGAAATTTATAATACATATGTAAAAATTAATATGAACACATATCACGGTTAGTGTGAAAATACAAAATGATGAACCTTTATATTAACTATAAGATATGGACCTAGCGAGATTTTTTTTTAATAATTTTATGTACATTATGAACTCACAAAATCTATTACTAATGTTATCAAAAAATCTGTCTGCCACCGACTTGGGTCGATTGGATTTATAATGATTTATCCATTTTTTATTTTTTTGAAGATACACCGTAAACATTAATTATATATACACACAATATCTAATACAAAATCTTTTTATCATTTAATTAAAGTCATGGTGTACATGCGGTATCACAAGGGACAGTAGTTTCTTTATTTGACACAATCGACACATTTTTATTAAGTTCCAAAACATAATCCCAATTTTCTTTTTTAACGTTAAAAAAGGGTCCAATCTTAGTGCTAAAACAAATTATAATTAAATAATTTGAAGTCACAGTGGCATCATTAAGAGAATTTTCAAAACACATGGTTTAGCTAGTGGTCAATGTGGAAAATAAACAAAAGTATGGGGCAGTGAAGTATAATAAGTACTTATTAGAAAAGTTTAGCCATTATCACTATACGATCCAAGGTTGAATGTTACACTTGTTTTGAACATTAGTAAAGCAAAATCTAACGTAATATACCTCCCAAAATTGTTTAAAATAATTTAAATAACACGAGTATTTTAAATACGGAGAAATATTTTATCAAATCCTACCGCAATTACATAATTACTACAAGTCAAGCGGAGCTTAGATTTTTTGCTAGAGAGTCCGACTTCAATTATTTTACGTTAGCTCTACAGCGGGGGTAATATTGTCAGCAACGATAGTATTATAAAAAATTAATAATATTCATATTAATTAAGATTATGACATAATTAGCTATATCATTATATTTTCTCTCTTTCATAAAAATTTAACAATATGATTAATTATAAACCACACAATTCAAATTGATACAAATAATTGGTATGAATATCATTACTCATTCTAAAATATTAAAATTTTCAACTAAAATATTAAAATTTTCAACTAGTAATCACTAATCTCGCCAATTTCTTAAAGAGTAGTAGTCATGCCTTCGTCAAAAAATGTCTGCATGATATCATCATTGAAAAAGAATAATTTATTGGACTAGAAATATAATGTTCACATACATTTTAATATTGTACGGTGCCCTCATATTTTCTCCTGCATATTAGTTTTTTTTTTGAAAAATTCTTTCGTGTGGGAGCCACTCGTGTCCCTTGTTCACATTTGAATAAAATTTTTTGTCTCCACGTTTTTTTGACCATTGGATTCAAATAAATAAATAATAAATTAATATGTCATTTCGACGAAATTGCCCTCCTATAGAATTTCTGTACTTATGAGGGGCATGTGGCTTTTATCACTCTCACTATATATATACCCACTCTTACCCTAGAAACCATTTTCAGCAGCAAGTTTTTGAAAACACAAACAGTTTCCATTTCCTAAATTTTGGAAACAGAAAATGGTGAGAGCTCCTTGTTGCGAGAAAATGGGGCTCAAAAAAGGCCCGTGGACGATCGAAGAGGATCAGATTTTAATTGATTATGTCAAAAAATATGGTCATGGAAATTGGAGAGCACTCCCAAAACAAGCTGGTAATACTAAAAATCTTATTCTTCACTAATTATAGATATTTTTGTACTTTGAAAATATTTTTATGATCGATATTAATTATTTTTTTTTTTTTATGCAGGTTTATTAAGGTGTGGTAAAAGTTGTAGGCTGAGGTGGGTGAACTATTTGCGACCAGATATTAAAAGAGGAAACTTCAACAGAGAAGAAGAGGAGGCTATTATTGAGTTGCATGCATTGTTGGGAAATAGGTAAATTCATTATTCTTATCGTTTAGTTTTTAGTCCATTAACTTTAAATATAGTTCCAAATTGGTTCTGAGTTTTCAATGCTAGGAATTTAAGTCCCAACTTCGGCAATATTTAATGGAAATAGTCAACATGTGCACTTTAACCCCATTAGACCACATAGCGAAACTATTTTTGTGAACGTAAAACACAAAGGTGTTGCGAAAAGAAAGTAAAAAATCATACCCGCTCACTTTTCTGCAAAATCAATTTTCAAGTAACGTAGTTGGGTTTATAAGTTCTTGCGTTTTAATCATATTTTTAATGAAAAATCAACATACAAGATATTGTCAAACTAGACTTTGTACGCTTTTCGTAACTCAATTGAGTGATAAACATTAGAATGAGATTAAATGAAAAATAGATACTAGGATGAGATTAAGTAAAAAATTGTCAAATTAGGCTTTGTACACTTTTAAGTTGATGTGTTTTACCGCAAGTCATTGAACTAAATTAATGTATTATATTACTTTGTCAATGTAGATGGTCAGCTATTGCAGCAAGGTTAACCGGACGAACAGATAACGAAATAAAAAATGTATGGCACACTCATTTGAAAAAGAGAGTCAAACGAAACCAAACTACCAAAGAAATGAAACCGGATTATCAATACTCTGATCCCAAGGCACAAATTAAATCCGACGAAATAAAAGATCAAGAATCCGAAGCCATGAATTGTTCGAATCAAATACTAAGGCCCGAGAGTTGCCAGCATTCTAGCGTTACTGACACATCAGCAAGCTCCGTAGAACATGAGACACTGGAAAATTACTTCCTCGAGATGGATGCAAATTTCTGGTCGGAAGTGTTTCCCGATGAGAATCCTGCTGTGACGTGTGATTTTCCGCCAGCCAGATCCAACCCGCAAGTGCAGCTTCCGTTCTCTCCGGTCAATGTTGAAGAATTTTTATACGATTTTAATCCTAGTATGGTTGACGGCGGCATGGATTTTTGGTTCAACCTTACGGAATCACAAAAAGTAGCAGAATTATGGCATTAAAAGCAACTATGATTTTGTATTTTCTTTCTTTGTAGTTTAATTTTACAATTTTTTGAGGTTGTGATACTTGCTCTCGGCTTTTGACCGTGCAATATTTAAACTTGTTGGTCACGAAAGTTGTTAATAAAGAATATGAAGAAATGATAGATTAATGCAACATCCTGGAAATTTCGAATGAATTTTTGGTTTTTAATAGAAATATAGTTATTGTCACGCCCTAATTTTTCTAGAAGACCCGAGACAAGTCCCGAACCTGCTAAAAATTTTGTAGGGTATATTCTCTTTTGAGGTAAAAGACAATTAAAAATATTTATTAGTTTTGGAAATAAAAAAAAGAATTCCATACTAACACTGCAACCTGCCAAACTTACATTTTACAACATAACAACATCAAAGTATACAACAAAATACAAAAAAAAAAAAAACTGACAGGAAATATTTATAAACTCGCCATAACTAAGTAAACACATTGTTTACAATAAAATTGAGCTAAATGCTCAAATACTATATAATATATATATATATATATATATATATATATATATTACATTCCGTTCTTACCCTAAAATAGGCCAACGCCACTTAAGGTAACAACACGGTGCAATACAAAAGGCCACTCAAGATGCAAATATCAGTTTACAGTAGGTGGTCACTTAAAGCGCAAAAATAATACATCACAGCTACAACAAAATCATACTTGGCCATTTGAGGCGCAAAAATAAATACAATCCACTAAGCCTATAAAAGATAACTGCAATATAATATGAAGCTGCTACAACAAATAAATCAAAATACAAGCCTGCCAACAGTAATATATACATAAGCAATGCCAACCTCAACGGTGTTGCTCGGTAATCTCGGTACCTGTAACAAAAGCATCTACAAAAATAGAAAATGATGTATACGAAATAATCTCCAAAATAAGACGATATACGTGATGTTATGCAGTGTCTGAAAGTGTAAAGGAAATAATATAAGATGAAATGCAATCTAATGACAATACAGTGCAAAACCCTCGTGCGCGCGCACGCACACGCACTCATATACACAAAGACTCATAACCCACTATTTACCAGAAATTTTGGGACAAGTGTCTCTCATTGTTTTTATAAAATCATATGACCATCTCGTAGATCATATGCTATAATCCATTAACACTCTTGACGCAATTATAGTATGTCCCTGATTATATTTTTCGACTTTCACGGTAAGGCGCTGAGCTTTCTCTTTATTTCTCACTGTATATAAAATGCGACACAGTCTTAAAAAGGGAGCAAAAATAACTCAATCCACAATGCAATGTAACTCACACATTAATATCAATTTTCTCACTTTAAAATCCTTTTTTTTTTTTTAATTCAATAGCTTGTTTCATTTCAATTTCTCACAAAAACTTACTTTTTTAGCAAGTCTTACTTTTTCTCAACAATTCTCAATTTTTGAAAAAATTCACATTTTTCACTTTAATAAACATCAATATCAAAAACTCACTTTTAACATAAATATGACAATTATTATGTCAAATGCTTACTAACATGAAATAAATATGTAACAACATGAATTTCATATTTAAACTCACCCAACACGCTTTCATTCATTCATATTAATTTCTAACACATAAAATTAATATTAACTCAATCCATAAGAAAGCAATAATATCATACCCTAATTACACAATTAAGAACTCGCCCAAATTTACAAATATATTCCTATTTTGTAGGTTACTCGTACCTCATGGCGCGCTAAAATACTTCTCGCAAGCTCTCGTCAAAACCCCTAAATCGCCACTTTTTCTCCCCTCGATTCGATCTATCAAACCGAAATGGATCAATTTTAATCCATAGTAAAAAATAGTCTACTCAACACGAGGAGTAAAACTATCATTTTTTCACGTACGAACGAGACGCAAAAAATGAAGTAAAAAGAGTGAACACGGTAGGAAAGAAAACTTACATCAAAATGATCTCCACGTAACGAGGAACCCGAATATGTAAAAATATCTCGCGTCCGAGCAACGATGATAAAGAAACACAAGCATCAAAGGCCGAGAATTTCGGCCCCCTCCCTTTCGTCTCCCTCTGCTAGCGAAGAAAATGAGAAAGAAAGAAAAAAAAAGGGAAAAGTAAGTGGCAGGGGGGACGGTCACATGGGTGGAAAATGTGACAAAATATTGCTCCAGTACAACCATAAATCATACACGATATAATATTCCACTACAATATTTCACAACAAAATATTTTTACGAGTTATAATATATAATACCATTAATACGCATTTAATAATATTATTTATTTAAGAGAAAAATATTTTTACGAATTTTCGAGACGTTACTATTATATGCATTATAGCATTATTATTGCATACTATGTGATGCGAATGAGGCAGAGTGTTGCGGGTGATGTGATGTGTCATAGACCTAGTGTGATATGTAGTGCAAAGACTTGTGGTGTAGAGATAGTGTTGAGTAACATGAAAATGTGATGTTTGTGTCGGGGTTGTTGGTAACCATGTTAAGTTGCGTAAATTGGATTTTAGGCATTCAAACGCCATTCTGAAAGTTCTGAAACACTTTTATAAGTGTCTATGAGTGATTATGAGTATTTTTGTAAATTATTTACCCAAATGTGAGCTCGGATTTTAGTCCAATAATAAGAGGTTCGATCGATCCAACTATCTGTTAATCGATCCAAATTAGCAAACCGATCGATTCAAGTGCAGTTGTATCGATCCAATTGGTCAATATCGGATTTAAAGTGTGTTGACTCTAATTTCCTCTATTCACTTTCTTCTTCATTTTCACGAATTAGGAGGGGGAGGGTGTTTCTCAACTTTTGAGGCTTGAAACATCTAGTTAGAGTGCACATATCGTAATGAAAAGTTGATATTTGAATTCCTTGGAGAAAGGTCTACAATTTGAGGTAAGTCTCGTCTTTCATCCTTCTTGTTTGATATTCCTTGATTTCTATGCCATGATTGCACAATAAAATAAGTTGGTGATTCTTACGCCTTACTTCATTAGGACCATTTTCTTTGCTAGGTTCGAATGAATCTGAGTAGTGTACATAGATCAAATCAGAAGCCCAATTTAAGGCGAAATTGGGATTTTTTCCGGAAAGTCTTCGGGACCATTTTCTGGGCTATTCAGGTACGGCAGATTCATATTACTACTATGAATATGAGGGTTGATTATGTAAGTTGTTTTATGAAATTATGGTTTGGAATTATGGTATGATTTATGAGTTGTTATGGAAGTTTAAAACATGATAAAAGGAAATTATGTTTTAAATAGTGGATTTCTATTTATGAAATTCATACGAGCATTTGGTAAATTTTAAAGAAAAAGACATACATTAAAGCATTTGTCATACTTTATTTCATTTGTTGTATAATATTAGAATTATTATATTATCATGAGCATATTGTTATCATTCGAGCATTTCATATATTCATGATCATTACGCATGAGACATTGCTTTCGGAATAGAAATGTAAAGATTGTCGGATAGAAAAAGCATCAGCATTTGTGAGTCGAATTGTGTCTTTTCTATTTCTGTTCGAGGCTAGGTCAAATTTTACCAACCTAAAATAAGAGATTTTATGAGCGACTTGACAGCTTCGAGTTGAGCCTATGAATCGAATTACATGCGCCGCTCATATTGTTTCATGTGGTATATAGTGTCACGCCCCAATTTTCCAAAAAGACCCGAAGCAAACCCTAAACCCGCTAGAAATCTTAGAGAGTGATTTTATTCCTTTTTAGGTAAAAGAGAATGAAAAATATTTATAAATTTTTTTTAAAAAAGTAGGGAATCCACACTAACACCATCACTTGCCAAACTCACATTCTACAACATGCTCACAAATATATCAGAGTACGCAAAAAATAGAATACCAACCTAGTAAATAATAGTAAACACCCTATTTACAAAATACATAATGAGTTATATGTTCCAATACTAATAAGGTATATTACATTTCTTTCTTACTCCAAATGTGGTATCTCGCTAATTGAGCAACAACCCAATATAATACACAAGCCCCTCGGCTACAAAATATACATCTCGTCAACTATCTCGCTAATATATAAAATAATACATCCTATTAAACTTCTGAAATAATATAACAAATAATGAGGCTAATACATAAAAAATATAAGATCCAAAAATACATCTCTGAATAAAAGAAATATATAAATGATCCAATCACCATCAGTGGTGGTGCTTGCTAATCTCGGCACCTATAGTATAAGAGTCTACAAAAGTAGAAAATAATGTGTATGAGTTAATCTCCAAAATAAGATGATATATGTGATATTGTGCAGTGCGTACAAGTATAATATCCACATCACATAATCAGAATAAAATGCAATGTAATGACAATGCAATGCAAACCCACAATGCACACATATACTCACACACACGCCCACAAAAACTCACAACCCACATCTCACTATAAAAGTTGGGACATGTGTCTCTCACTGTTTATATAAAAATCATAAGTCTACCTCATAGAACCTATGCTATAATCCGGCACCCACAATACCCATTGTTGGCAAGATTATAGTGCATCCACTAATCAAATTTCCCAACTTTCACGGCAGGGCGCTGAGCCCTCTCTTTGTTTTTTTTTTTACTGTATGAAAAATCGACACAGTCCCGAAAAGAAATATAAAATGACTCAAAACCCACCATGTAATGCAAGTCATGCAAAAATATCTATTTCAATGTTTTGTTTCATTTTCTCACAAAAACCCACTTTTCTCGCATATGTCTCACTTTTCTTGCAAGTCTCACAATTTCTCACTTTTCTTGCAAGTCTTACTTTTTGAAAATTTCATTTTCAAAACCCACATTTTCTCACTTTGATAAATGCCAATTATTAAATCCTACGTTTTAACATAAAAATATTCATGTTATGCCAAATGCTTGCAAATATGAAATATATACATTTCGAATATAAATTTCATATTAAATCCTACATAAATATATCATATCTTACAATCCTAAAATAAATATGTCTCCATGTATATTTCATTTAATCCCACATAATCATATCATATCTCACAACCATGAAATAAATACGTCTCCAAGTATATATCATGTAATCTCACATAATCATATCATA
>MKEJ01092322.1:0-12235 GCA_001753735.1 Embelia ribes
AATCATATCCTCAAGAGTTTGAATAGTCCTTTTGGATTGACCATTCATTTGAGGATAAAAAGCAGTACTCAACAAAAGTTTAGTCCCCAAAACTTCTTGAAGACCCGAGCAATAACGTGAAATAAAATGAGAATCATGATCCGATACAATAGAAATGGGAACCCTGTATAAACAAACAATCTCATTAATGTACTTCCGACAAAATTTCTCAACTGAGTCGATAGTACGAATTGGAAGAAAATGCGCAGATTTTTTCATTCGATCTATGATAACCCATATCACATCGTCTCCTCCTTAATTTCGGAAAACCAACTACAAAATTCATAGTAATCCTCTCCCATTTCTACTTGGGAATAGGTAATAGATGAAACAATCCCCCATGATGCGTATATTCGGCTTTGACTTGCTGACAAGTAAGACACCGCGATACGAACTCCGCCACATCCTTTTTCATACTGGGCTATAAATAATGAGCAACGTTAAGAAATATCTTTGTACCACCCGGATGTACCACGAGAGGAAAATGATGAGATTTACGTAGGACCTCATCCCGACTAGGTATAGGCACAAATAAACGATTCTGAAATCGTAATCCGCCATCATCAGTAACAGTTCATCTATTGAGACCATGATCACTAAGAATACGAACATGATAAACCTTTAACTCTTCATCTACGTGCCTGCCTTAATCACATGAGTAATCAACGTTAGTTGGACTTCAATCGTAAACAATGTAACTCGACCCTCCGCTTCCACAACCTCTAACCCAAATTCTTTAAGCACTCGCAACATCTTCTATTCATTTAAGGTAAGATGTGCAAGAGAACAATGAGCCTTATGACTCAACGCATCCACCACCATATTAGCTTTTCTTGGATGATATACAAGATCAAAATTGTATTGATCCAGGTATTCCATCCAACGCCATTATCACATATTTAAGTCTCATTGAGTAAAAATGTACTTAAGAGACTTACGATTGGAAAAGACTTCGAACTTCTCACTATATAAGTTATGTCTTAAACACTTCAATGCGAAAACTATGACTCTAAGCTTTAAGTCGTGAGTAGGATAATTCTGTTCATGATTTTTTAACTGCCGAGAAGCATATGCAACTACTCTACTATTTTGCATCAACATGCACCCCAGACCTTCCTTCAAAGTATCACAATAAATCATATATCCAATACCTTGCTCCAGAGTAACAAGAATAGAAGCTGAAATTGACGATACTTTCAAATGCAGAAAAGACTCGTCGCACTTTGAGTTCCATTCTAACTTTACATCTTTGCAAGTAAGTCTAGTAAAAGGAGCTACCAAATGCGAAAAATCTTTAAAGAAATGACGTTAATAGCCTACGAACCCCAAGAAACTATGGATCTCAAAAATGGATTTAGGCTATTTCCATTCGGTAACAACATCGATTTTCGAAGGATCCACCGAAATAGCATTCTCCGAAATGACATGCCAGAGGAAATGAACTTCCTACAACCACAACTATTATTTTGAGAACTTGGCATAAAAACAATATTATCAAAGAGTAGAAAGAACAACCTGCAAATGTTCACAATGTGCCTCTTCCAAAGGCGAATAAATGAGAACATCGTCGATAAACACTGCCACCAAATAATTGAGATGGGGTTGAAAGATATGATTTATTAAATTCATGAATTCCTCTGGGGTATTTATAAGACCAAAAGGTATAAAAATGAACTCGTAATACCCACAATGAGTACACAATTTAGTTTTCATAATATTTTTCTTCTAAACATACAATTGATGGTATCCCGAATGCAAATCGATTTTAGAAAAGAACTTAGAACCCCACAACTGATCAAAAAGACCATTGATTCTTGGTAATAAATATTTGTTCTTAACAGTCACACGAATGCAAATGCGCACTGAACCATCTTTCTTTAGCACAAATAATGCTGAGCACCCCAAGGTGAAGTACTAGGTTAAATAAAACCCTTCTTCTTAAGATTTGTCCAATTGATCCAGGAATTCCTCTAATTATATCAGAGTCAAACAATATGGCGTAATAGACATTGTATTTGTTCTCGGGACCGAGTTTATAGTAAACTCCACTTCCCACTTGGGAGAAAGTCCACTAAGATCATCAGAAAATAAATAAAGAAACTCGCAAATAATCGGAGGAAATTCCACCCAGAATTACCTCCTTAGATAAGGAAAAGCTAGCTAACATAGCAGATAATTAGTCTGAGCGCATCACGAATAAAGAAGAGAATCAATACGCTTTCTCTGAAAACAAATACTCACACTTGAAGACATTCTCATCATCACCGGTCACTTTTTACAATCAACAGTGACATGAGAGTGCGACAACTAATATATGCCAATGATGATATCAAGCCTTAACATACCAAACATGACAAAATCATATACAAATACATTATCAGCAATAATAATCTTGCAATCCTGATACATAATATCAATACGAAAGGTATATTCTCATGGAGTATCAACATAAATAGGTACATCAAAATGTTCGACAGGAAACTCTAACATATATACAAACTGAGAAGATATGAATGAATAAGATGCACCTATATCAAATAAAATATGTGCCAAAGTAGAAAGAAATGGTAATATACCTTGTACGGTAGAAGGCTCAACCACGTCAGGAGCATGAGGCATAGCATATGTTTTTTCTTTGAAGACTAGCCCAGCTGAAAATCACCCCGAACACTACCACCCTGATATCCACCTCACGATGGCTCCGCACTTGATGAGAAGAAGAATATAGTGCAGTGTAAGGCAACATATGAGCTTCCCCCGAAGGAGTAAACTGAGTAGGCCCTTGAGAGCTTCTAGGAATAGCAAAGTCCTTCGGACACCGCGACTGCATGTGACCCCTACTATCATATTGACGACAAACCACCATCGGTCAAGAAGACTATATATGTTCCTCCACACCACATAGACGACATATTGTAGGTCAAGTACAATTACGTGCTATATGGCCCTGCTGGCCACAAGGATAGCACCCCGAATCTTGAACAGTCAATTCAGAAGATGTAGATCAAGCAGACTGAGGTCGCCCACTAGAAAAAGAGGAAAAAGTGTCTTGCAACCATTTCCTATCGCCATCCCCACTAGTACTCAAACTACCATTACCACCACTACTACTACCACGACCACCACCACCATGACTTCCCGTACCTATTCCTAAATCGTATACCGAAAGTGAACTAGATGATTGTTCAGAAGAACAAAATGGACGAGAATCCATAATACACTATCTAGTCTTCAAACTAGCTTCGACTTCCATCGCCGCACTCACACATCGTTGATATATCTCATGAAGACCCAAAACACCTAAAGTTTAAATAGAAAGATGTAATCCATTCTCAAACCTACGACAATGAAATTTCCGTAGAAACGAGCTCCGGTGCATAGCGATAAAGGCTTGTAAACTTACATTGATACTATTGAACCATCATATTCTTTTGAACAAGATTCGCAAACTTCTTTTGCTTTCTCTCCTAAAGTGTATTGGGAAAAAAATCCTCTAAGAAAAGATCACGAAAAGTATTCCAAGTCAAATTATCTTGCCCAAATACTTCTTCTGACTTTTCCACCATTCCGTCTTCTCTCCCTATAAATAAAATGGTATTGTTACCATTCAAAGATCATCGTCCCGTATTTGGAGCGATTTAAAGATTCGGTCTACCTCTATCAACCATTGTTCGGCTACGATCGGCATGAAATCTCCTTTGAAAATGGGAGGAATCTATTCTCCAAAAATGTTTTTGAGCCAAGGAGGCTTGAGTCTTGCCATTTTCCCCCATTGCAACCCTTGTCATATGAGTAAAAGCCTCTTCCATCGCCCAAAACATGTGAACTCCCGATTGAGGATGAGCGTATTGCAAAGGTCAAGGTTCGGGAGCTTCTTCCTTATACTCCTCCATGTTCTCCTCATTGGTAATTTCCTGGAGAGGAGGAACACTATCTTCCTTACTATCCTCCATATCACAAAGGCAAGCGTACTTCAGTTGAGCCACCCCTACCTCATGACTTTCCGCTCTATCTCCCTTTCCTCGAATATTAGCTCTTCTACCTCCACGTCTACCACTACCTTGATTATCTTTACTACGCGCCATTACTAACTTCACAGCACAAACAAGAAGAAAGAATTTTGAAAGTTACGGGATGTCATGATAGTATTAACACAAAACTATTACGCATTAGATACACGATTAGTAAGTGCTATGAAAAAAAAAACATACTTCACAATCTCGCTCACGATCGGCTCGCAACCTCTACCCTCTCGCAAACTCTATGCGCAAGACACCAAGGTTTTCGTAACCCCGTTAAATTTTGATACCAACTTGTCACGCCTCAAATTCCAGGAAATCCGGGAATGTGATATTTTAAAAGAAAAAGGAAAGAAAAGTATAATGTAATAATAAAAGGCAAAAGAAAGAAAAAGAAACACAAAATACATCTACGCTATTCTCGCCATAATACATAATATAAGCACTTCAACAAAGTATTACTTCGCACTAGGATAAACTTACAACTACAACATTCCATCAACAACATCTATGTACATATAGTACTATTATTATTACAACATAGTAACCATCTAAGTTATTTACTACCACAAATCAATCTATATGCTTATTCAAAATAATAAATATTTACATATTTTCTAAAGCCTCGAATGCTAAATACACATGTCTGAATAAGGATACAATAAAATGATACTATAAAATTATAACTTCATAAGCATCTAAGCAAGTTAGGGATGCTCTACACCAGCCTCCGCACCTACATCACAAGTTGAATAAGAAATATATACGAACAACAACTATGAATTATGAATGAAATGTATATGCAATGCCAACATACGCACTACGCCACAACCATACGCTACTTCATCACAATCCGACTACGATTTAAAAGAAAGTTGGGACTAGTATCTCATCGCATTTAATAAAAGTTGGGCTACTCCACATGCTCTTTCCTACAACCTGATGCACTCTCGGTGCGATGTCGATCATAGGCCTGACTCTCATGTGCTACTAATATATTGAGCTGTCAAGACTCTCCCTACGCAAGTTTCTCGGCTCTCACGGTGAGGCTCCAGGTCTCCTCCTTAATTTCCATGCCACCACAATGTAAAAGGTCGATACTTGGTCCCGAAAAGAAAGATAAAAGACTCAAACCTGAATGATGCTACACATGTATTTTATTCTTGAAAAATACCTTTTTAAATTTCTTGGTTTTAATTCTCCGCATTTAATCCATGCTTTTAAATTCTTCATGCCAAACATAATTTAACAAAATCCCCGCTTATGAATATGATGATGAATATTATGCCTACGCTTATTGTTATGCCTCGTAATTAAAGTATAATTGAAGAAATAAACATTTCACGCATGAAACTAAACACACAAACCAAGATATGATACACATGTTGAGGTACACACACAAAATCAAGCTTATTTTGTTATCTCATAATCTACTCGTACCTCAAACTCACTAGAATGATCTCTCGAAATACTACACCCAAAATCCTCAAATCTTCCCTATTTAGGCCCTTTGGTTTGATCTAGCTACACACTTTGGATCGAGATGCATCTATACAAAAAGTTCATCCATGACATATAGAGAATAAGTTTGACAACTTTGTTTTGACGTGCACAAAAGTCATGAAAAATTAGAAAGTAGAAATGAACAAGAGAAACGATGGGACTCACATCAAATATAGGTTTTGCGATAAAGATTCTGAATATCGAATTTTTATTTGTGGATGGTCTCCCGAAATAGATTGATGAAGGAAAATAGATTAAAGTTTGCAAATCACACCTCTCTTCCCCTTTCTCTCTCTTTTTCGTGCAAATGGAGAAATATCGGTTTGCCACTTTAATTAGATATTTGGTCAAAACGATGTGGGGCCCAAATTGTGCTATCCGACGGTCCTTGAATTGATTGGTCCAACCCCTGTCCATCAGTGGACAATAGTCAGACAATCATTGGGCAGTGTAAAATCTTAGAAAAGTTCTCAACTTTGGGCCCAAAACCACGACTCTGCTATATAGTTCGACCCTTATGTCCGACCGTTAGATAGAATGTCGGATATGTCTGTTTGACTGCACTCCAACTGCTCCACAAATCTCACTAAGGCATAACAATGCCACAACAACAAATACAAATACAACGTCACTATCACAAATCCACGAACATAATAAATAAATAATTATTACGACTCGTAATAGTATTATTTATTTAAGTGAAAAAAATTTGCACTAATTTTCGGGACGTTACAAAAATATAATTTTATAAAATTAACATTTTACCCGCCCGTTTAAAAATCCGTAGCTAAATGCGATTATTTAATTAAATAATTAAAATTTTCGCTACAATATCCATCATAAAATTTATGTTAAATTGAGAAATTAAATTATTAAGTAATCACCCGTTCCTATATATGCTGCAAATAATAAAATAATTTAAAAAATTAAATATTTCTATTTCATTTTTAGTTGCAACATTTAAAAAATAAAAAATAAAAATAAAAAATTTTCATTTCAGAATCCATTGCAAAATTTAATTTTAAAAAAACTACAATTAAATAAAATTGTAGATTTTTAATTTTTTATAATTTTTTCTTTTTAATTTTAATTGAATCATGGAGTTTGTCCATTATATGGGTCAAAATCAGAACTGAAATCTGCAAGGTAGTCATCGGTTGGCGGGGAAGGTGGGACACCGAACAGCTGGAATAGCAAGTTCATGGACTGTTGCATGTAATTGACTTTGATGATCTATTTGTTGCATCCATGCAGCAAAATTCCATTGCATCCTAGCAGTCTCATCACATCGGGCATTTTCTGCCGCCATATATGCATTTTCTTCCTGCATCTTTTGGATTGTCTTCTCTTACTCTTACGGATGCAACTGAACATCTGTGGGGAGTGCATGCGATCATCCCATTGATGTAGAAGTAGCAACTGATCCATAGAATGAGTATACCTTGGACCCCAACCCAAATAACCTCTCATGACTGGGCCCACCGACTGCATCATAAAAAATATTATATCGGTCGACATGATGACGTTCTTAGAACCGGGAAATGGCTGGGATTTCTTGGTTTCTAGCTCCATCATTTTTTCCTATTTTAGAGAAAACTAACTAATAAACAAAAATAAAAGTTGATAACTTGAATTTAATGTTAAATTGAACACATACCCTGACTTGACATGCTTTATGTTGGCAAATGTCATACCATTGTGGCCTTTGGTGTGAGTACAAGCAAACACGTCCTTTGGACCTCTTGGTTTTCCCGTATCTTTTTATTAAAAAAAATAATTAGTCAAATTCAAGTTCAATTTGAAATATAAATTGAAACAAAATAATTCCAAAAAAAAAAAAAACCACTTCTGGTGTGCAGAGATACAAATGAAGCCTCCATACCAGGTGACCCATTCACATTGGTGGATTTTCAGGCTGCCTTCACTTTCGTCACGAGATCATCTCAATAAGCTAGCAATTGTTACCAACCCGACTCTGATAAGTGATTTGGTTTAATGGGGTTGGCCTTCAGTTCGACCATAAACAATCGATAGCATTCGGCAGCTTTGAGGACCAAGCAACTTTAATCCGCTTGTCCCTACGCTCGTCCCAAACGAAATCTTTCTACAATTTATTAAATTAGCTTTATTCTTAATTCTTATTCTTATCAAATTAATTTACATTTAAAAGTAATTAATTTACATATAAACAAAATAAATTGTTAACCTTAAACTCCTCTCAATAGAAATCAAACATTTTCTTCTCCAACTTACTCCACTTGAAATTTTTTTCTTGAAAATGCTCTTTATAGAGCCTCTTTAAGAGACGAGTAACAGCTTCAGAATACTCTAAAAAACTTTAATTTAAATACGTAACAAATTGTAAGTTTTAATAATGTATACAAAATTATTAAAAAGTAAAATATAAAATATTACTTCCAACTAGCTCCAACAGCATGCGTTTTTCTCTCAAATTACTGATCTGTACTGGATCGGCTGCATGAGAGCCAGAAGGCCCGATCCTAGCTCCAACAGTGGGAATGTTCCAATTGGATCTAGAGGAACCAATTGATGACTCCGTTGAGGCACCGTATGGAGTCGGACCTAAAGATTGAGGGATGGACAGTTGTGCCATATCCTTCAAATCCAAGTCGTCCAATGGTACACCGGAGTTTCCTTTGGAATCATGGGATCCATACGACCGACCATCGCTAAAGGAAAAATCCACCTCGAGACATCTGCATTTTGTAAAAGTATAAAAATTTCGAGTTAATATTTACTTAAATAACATTTTAGTTTTTTTTTTTATTTAAACTACCAAACATTTCTATTCAGTTTATTCTGTAAACATCTTTTCTTGTCTAGTAAGTTATTTTTTACATATTTTTCCATTTAATTTTTACATAAATACAAGTTACTTATTTTTACACCCAGTTATTCCAAATTATTTATTTCCTACTATTTGTACACATTTTTATTAAGTAATAATTTTATACACAGATTTATTATATAGATTTATTTAGTACAATTATTAACACATTTTAATTTAGCTATTTTTACATAGATTTTTTTAGTTCATTTATTTTTTACACATATATTCTGCCATTTTTTACACTGTTTTTTTATGAGTTAATTTTTAACACATTTTCATTAAGTTATTTAATACTCAAATTTTTTTAATCGAGTTATTTTTAACACATTTTTATTCAGTTATATTTTACATTATTTTATGAAGTTAATTTTACACAGATTAATCGAGTTATTTTTAACACGTTCAATTTTATTTTATTTTTCCAGCATTAATTTTCTAATATTAAATTTTAATACATATTTTATAACAATAAGATAGCAATTCCTACAGATTCTAATTCCTACACAGATTTTTTACAACAATAAAATATGAATTCCTGCATAGATATTCCAATTTGTCTGGTATTTAACAGGTTTAAAATTACACTAACATAGCAATACCTACATAGATATTCCAATTTGTATAGTATATAACAGATTTTAATAACACTAAAATAGCAATTCCTACACAAAAATTCGTAAACAGGTCTCAACAAATTTCAGACAAATTGTAAAAAGCAATTCGTACCGAGATATTCATGTAGTTGTCAATTTCAAGCAATTCCTAAATGGGAATTCCTACACAGATATTCATGTACAGATTTATCAATTTCAGGCAAATTGTAAAAAATAAAATAAAAAAATTCCTAAACATGCTTTTCAGATAAATTATAAACAATAAACCCTAATATATATAAACCATTTCTAAGTTATTATTTTTCCTCAAGTCATTATACAAAAAATAAGAAAGAAAGATATCTTCTAGTAATTTTATATAGTAATTTTTACACAGTTAATTTTATACAATAATTTTTTACACATTTAATTTTACATAGTTATATTTTCCACAATTTTATACAGTTTTTGTACAAAAATAAGAAAGAGTGATTTTCTTCACAAATACGGCACTTAAAGCACAGAGGCGTGCAAATATAAGACGGGGGATCCGAAAGAGGTGGATCAAGCAGAGTTGGCTCCAGCGAGGTGGATCCAGTAGGGGTGATAGAGATTGTGTTTATATTTTTTAGATAGAGGGAGATTTGAAAAGTGTAACAGTAAAATGGCTTTGCATTTATATATAAAGGCTTTTGAGACAGATGTAGCCACGGACACGGTGTTGCAATAGCGTTTTCAATGGATTATGGCACAACCACCATCTCGATTAAATATACATCTGTTTCTAAGTCCATGGCTATATTTTGATACGGAGTTAACAATAATCGCAATCTCCAAATAAAATTTGAAAAATATTGCTTTGATCTTTATAAATTACTTATATTTATCATATTAATTATTTTGAATATATATATATATATATTTTTTAAAAAGTATAATAATTACACATAAGAAATAGTGCAAATTTTCGATCCATAAATCTAAATATTAAAGAACAATAATACATCATAATAAAGTAATATGAAGTATATGTCCAGGAAGTCTTCTAGTAAAAATTAGTAATAAGTTATTTCTATTTTTTCATGATAAATTACTACAAAATAGAAATAACTTATTACTATTTTTAATTTAATTTTCATAAAAATTAGTTATGATAAATTATTTTAAATTTATAATAATTTTGTTCTCAAAATATAATAATTTTGTACAAAAAAAATTTATTATACATTACAGAATTGAGAGAAATTCTTTAAGAGACTTAGCTTGAAATTTTAAAATTTTTGTGTGCTTCCCAACTCAGGTTTTGATGATTGATGGAGATACATATACGTCGGACATATGCTTTTGCCATTAGGTATGATATAATGGTTTTGGTTGTCTTTAACACTTTTGGTTTTCTAACATAATAGTTATCTAATATTAATGGGAAATAAATTTTTATTCAGATAAATAAAATTTTGCATATAAATTACAAAATTATTTTTATAATTTTTTATTACAAAATTTATTTTTGTGGTCAAAATTTTAACTCTCACGCTTATACTATTTTAATTCTCAACTAAAAAAACAAACTAGTTAGGGGAGACTGCATTCACCATAACTCCGGGTTTGTCAAAAACCTCATGGAGGAAAAATCTAATTCACTGTGGATATTTCAATATGTAAGATCAATCAATTGATATTGACATGACATTGTGAGTAATTATTATATAGTTAAAGAAATAATAGATAATATTAAGATGAATCGACTGATATTGCAACGTATCAACCGTAGGAACTTAATATTAATAAGTTATAGATCACAAAAATAGACTCTAATGTAGAGATAATTTTGTAAATTTAGAATTAATATTCTATTATTATAATCTATATTTTGATTCTAACCGAAGCCACATACAAATAATGTTAGACAACTTTCTCCACTAAAAGTAAAATGTAAGAATTTAGTAAATTCTAATTTTTCCGGGCACCAGTATGAAGGCAAAAAATACATGTTCATATTATTTTCTTGTTTCATATATAAATAAATAGTTATTAAAAAATACCTTTTAATTTAGAGAATAGGGATATTGCCAAGTGAAAAGCAATTATTATTTACGATAGAATATGATTGGTCACTCCCTTATTTTCTTTTCTATAAATACCCTTCATTTCTTCCATACCGCTCACAAGTAAATTTCATTCAAATTTACTCATACTATAACAAATGGACCCTTCTCTTGATGCTAATAAGGTAAGAAAAAATTTATATTTATCTCTTTCAAAATAGAAGTGTACATAGTATTATTATTATTTTTCATACTTCCTTCATGATTTTTATATAAAATGTTTCCATTCTTTTTATCTTCTATTTTATTTATTTTTGACATCACATTGTTATGTATTTGCAGGTTAACACAATTCATGAAATTAATTTTATGAGTAGTTTTCGAGTGACAACTCGTCAATATGTATTTCCTAATGCTTGACATTCAAAAATTAAAAACCATGGCTATGCAGTTTTGTATTTTTTTAATAATGAAAACTAGACTATAAATTCTTATGACATTTCACAACTTTTGACTCTCCGAATTTGTCGAAAAATTATTGGTTTGGAAAAATTGGAGAAAAAATTATACTAGTTGCTGATATAGACAAATCAAAAAGTTTCGCAAAGTGGATTCGACAAAATAATTTACAACTGTGGAGGTACGAAAGAGGTAGAATCATAGACTTCGATAAAAAAAAAAATAAAACAAGTGCTAAGGTACATGCTTACAATTTTCACACACACACACACATATATATATATATATATATTTTTGTTGATGGAAAGATTCAAATTGCTTAGAAGTATCTCGAACTACCAAGATTATTGGTAGATTTCATTAATTTGATACCATAATTTAAACTGAAGCAAAACCTAACTTATCGTTAAAAAATAGACAAGTTTTATTTTGAATTAAATCTAACCATATATGGTGATATAAAAGATTATTGCATGAAAATACATCTAGAATAAAAAAGTTACCCAGCTAAGGTTTGTCATAATTACAATTACTCCTGAGGTTTCATAAATTACAATCAGCCCCTAATAATGTACTTTGGAATGCCCTAAAATGGGTTGAAAAGGCAATATTATGTCCAAGAGGAACAAACGCTCCCTAATCCCGCACCAGAAATTAAAAAAATAAAAATAAAATGTTATATACTTTGGTATAAAAGTTGTTAGATGGCTATTAAATATATAT
>MKEJ01092326.1:0-14249 GCA_001753735.1 Embelia ribes
AATTAAATTTTAAAAATATTATGTTTTCACTATCTTTATATAACTACATACACAAAATTTAATATTTCAATCATTCTTTAAAATATTATCGTAATTAATATTATTATTTAGAATATTAACATTGTAGGATTCCCACCAAAACCAAACTAATAGATGAGCAAAAGGGTAAAAATTATAATATTAAAAAAAAGATGAAAATTATTTATGTTGGAAAATTATACTCTCCCCGTCCTCAAATTATTGCACAATACAATTTTCTAGGAGGTTTTAAATTATTATAATTTAATATTGAAATGTAACAAAAATATCAAATTTACATTTTTGAATATAAAATGAGGGTAAATTTGATTTTTTGTTATATTAAAATATTGAATTATTATATTCTAAAATTTCATAAAAAATGTGCTATGCTATAATTGGTGGACAAGGGGAGTATATATTTAATGTCACTTTACGGGATAATTTTTATATATTATATAAAAATTAAAGGCAATATAATACTATAGAAGTTGTTATGTAATTGGTTTACATTAAATTCATAGTATTTGAGTAAAATTAAAATATGTACGGTAAATTTATAAAAATTATTATTATGGAATAAATATAATAAATCAATCAAGAACAAATATAACGTCAAAGACAATTCTGGAAAAAATATAAATGATATTGTTAAAAATTAAATTTAACAATTTAAAAAATAATTATTCCATACAACCCGTGCAACGCACGGGCTACATGCTAGTTTACACTAAAATTTCAATGGTACTAAATTTACATATAAAAATAGTAACACTAAAAATTTTAGCATTTAAAAATATTGGGGTGCTGCAGCCACCTGGGAAACCTAGTTCCCTCCTTGAAGCCTTCACTCGGGTTTAATCCCTAAAATTTGGAATAGAATACCATAAAGACATTGGAGTGATTGTCACGCTTCAAAAGTTTCTGAAAATTTAATCCAAAATTTCTAGTTGGAAAATAACTTGAGCTTCTTTAAGCAATAATCTAAAAGTTTTGTTTTCTTCTAAAGCTGATATTAAACCAAACAGCCGGTAAGTGATAATGAGAAACTATATGAGGAGCACGTTATTCTTGTAATCAACTTTCACTTGTTAAGTGCACCCATTACTCCGGCATGGCAGTGACACTCCTAGTGTTTCTCGTTTTATAGAGGTTATGGAGATTGAAATAAATGAGGCTAAAAAAATATGATTGTGTAGAGAACTATTTTTGCATCATTGCATGACATGGTTTGGGGGCCATACCTTGTACGGGTGCATTGCACCTCTATGATTTTTTTTTCAACTGAAACCGTGAATATGGGCACCATTTTGAGTTGTCCGTTGGGCGCGCCCGGTGAAAGCGCTGAAGATGGGATGGCTTAGATGCGTTAGTCATGTCACTTGTTACTGAGGCTAGCGTGGCTCCTTTTTGTGGCACTGAATACTTTCCACATTTGTAAATCAGTATTGTGCCTGCTATTTCCAGGAGCCCGTCGCCTTTATGGGTGGGATATTTGCGGGGCTTTTGAGGCTTGATTTGAACGAAGATCCATTAAAGGAATGGGTTTCTAGGACTGTGGAAGCTTCGGGTATTTCCAGTGAAGAAATTGATAGTGGTGGTGCAAAACCAGAAGAAGAAATCCCACAGCAGATAGAGATTGAATGACAGCTCTGCAATGTTACTGGTTCACTCTAAATTGAACTTGTATTGTCATACTTTACACATCTTTAATGGTTATAATTGAGTTACACAATACTTGAATTACTTCTGTAGTTCTATATTTTCCTCTATGCTGCTCTTACTTGCATTATGTAGTTGGTTTGTTGTCCTATTAAATGTAATTGTTCTGCCACCAGTTACACGTTTCCTTTTACTTTTTCTCTAGCTGGGAACTTGAAGTTACATTTAGCATCTGCCATTTTGTACTGACTGGGATTTGCCTGTAACTGAAAATGCTACCTTGGTGTGAGGTCGTATTTTGTAGGCCTAAGTTCCGAGTTTTGGTGGTAAGGGATGTGTTGGTGACAAAAGTTAGCCTAAGCTTAGATGGGTTTTGAGTATGGGATTATGATTTGTCGATTTTTGAGATTACTAAGTTTTGCAGCCTATGGATGGTGTTATGTATGTTTTGAGGCCTTTTCCTATCATATTATTGTCAATGTTGGTGCTGGTGTGTAGTAAAATTGATTTTAAGAAAGATAGTCGGCGTGATCCCAAGACCCTTTATGAGATGTTCATATTCCCTCATTTGCTTCGCATTTCGACTAGTAAGAGTGCTCTAGTAGGGTGGTTCTTTTTGGAAATGCTCACTGTTCACCTCCTTGAGGTGGTTAGAGCATTCCCAACAGCGTCTATTTTTGAGCCATTAAATTTGGGTACTAAATTTTAGATACCCATTAAATAACAAATGCCCACATCAGAGTAGCTATTTTCAATCTCCAAATAATTAAATATTCATATTAATTTAAAACCCTGAATTGAGGATGGCTATTCAATCAAATTGAAAACACTAAAAATTCTTCTTCAGTGAAATTGAGAATCTTAGAGAACATAATTGAAAATTGGGGATAATTGTTATATGAAATTGAGAACCCTACAAATGAAGGGAACCTTACAGAAACTGTTATTGAAAATTGGGGATGATAAAAAAAAATTGAAACCCCCCCCAAAAAATGTGCATATTCTTCTGCAATTTCACCACCAACAGAGACCTCTAGATCTCACCGCCACTCGCCACCACCATAAACCGTTCAATCTTACTACCTCTGCTCTCAATCCACTTGTTTTCGGCACCGAAGATTTATGTGCTGATTAGCTAAAGCTGGAATATAAATTGAAAGGGCTAATGCAACTTTGAATTAGTGAGATTTAGATAAGAACAACATAAAGAAGAAGAGGAGGAGAGACGATTTGTTTCGCCTATAGTCAGAGCTCAAGAGGAGAGAGAAAGTTATAAGAGGAGAGAGACGAGGAAAGCCTTTTGTTGCCTTCCGTACGTTTACTTTAATAATAAAAAAATATAGCTCCAGTGCTGCAGTAACAAGTTTTGGTGGCTATATTTATTGACCCAAATCTCTTGATCTCTAAATTTAGCTACTTAATTGCATTTTTAGTGACACTGCTGCAGGCAGATTTTTGGACTTGAGTAGCTAAATGAGTAGCTAAAGTTTAGCTACTCTACTGGGAATGTTCACTTCAAAAAAGAGGGGGAGATGGGGAGATTGAGAGAGGAGTAAAGAAAATTCGTGACAGACTAAAGTTTAAAAAGGATGCTTATTGTAAAAATAAATATATAAAAAAAATGATGATAGCCCTCCTGTATGACCATCCGTTAATTCAAAATTAAGCTAAAAAATAATAACCATATGCCCTAGTTGCAAAATTATTGAATTGGTCAGTAATGATATTAGGATCCTCTAATTTTGTGATTTTATTTTAACCAACTATAATAATTTATGAATGTGATATTGAAAAATCCTTACTAATTTATGGAAGGTCTATTCTGTCCCCTGCAAAAGTCTGGCGTTTTTGAGGCGGAGAAAGAGAGAGTGGGAGGGGGAAGCGATACAGAAGCTTATTGGAAGGTCTGGGCTTAATGTCAATGGCTAGTGGAGCGAGAGTGAGAAAGGAAATAGACAGAGAAAGGGAAAGAGAAGAAGGAAAAAAAAAAGAAAGAGAGTTTGAGTCAACAAAACTCAAACCCTAGAAACAGCTCTACTAGACTCCTGTTGCCTGAAAATCTCATCGAGGTACTCTCAAGGTTACCTCTTCAATTCATTGCTCGTTTAGAATGTGATTCAAAGCATAAGAAATATCTAATTTGAATTGAGATTCCCTGACTGTGACAAACATCACCATGGCTTTAGTATGTTGCCTTTTGGCAAACGGATGTATCTCATTTTATTTGACCAACTACGAAGTCACTGTGGAGAGTGTGCTGGCCCAATGTGAGAGTCACAACATTACTGTGTGTGGTTCTTTAAATTGATTGATGCTTATTCTAATTGTCGCTCTCATTTATTCGTGTGGAACCCTTTCTTCACAAGAGTGCTCATGTGAACTTCTAGGCAGTACAGGCGAAGAAATTTATGCCGTGTTCAGACTCTGCTATGATTATGCAATGCTGAATTCTAGTTTTTGTTAGTAGATTCGTGCAATTCGTTTGAGTTTAGGCGGGGAAGGTTGCTATGTTTCCTACTTGTGGGATGAGTATATGGGAAAATACTTGTGCCACGGAGATGATCATGTTTTTTAGAAGACACTAACGAGTGTATTGCACCAAAGGTGAATCGTATGACGATTATGATGATTGTAGAGGTAAAATTCTTCTTCCCTACCATATAATACTTTGATCCACACATGAATAAGTTCATTGAAGTGCCAAAGACGAAGACTATGGATGGAGATACCACAGTTGATTTAGAAGTTCATGACGGATGCCTCTGTGTGGTTTGCTTGAATGATCTGGAAAATTATGAAGGCAGCTTAGAGGCATTGATACGGCCACACACAATCGTGGGCAGAGAATAATGGCTTACAGTGGTAATGGTAATTTTAACTTTGTCGTGTATGAGGATTGAGGAGAGTTGGTTTCCGCCTGTTGTTTACAACTTATAGTTAAGAAAAAGTTGACCTCAGAAAGTTTTCACCTTGACTTTCACTGTGTAGAGACATATGTGGCAGTCACTAATAAGATTATGCCTTATTTCTACCTTAAATTTGAGGCATTAAATAATAAAAAAGATGTGTAAGTAGAAAATTGAAGCATTCAATTATCTGCGAAATTATGTCTTTTGTGATTCTAGTTGATTTCTTTATAACGCGGAATGCATCAAATCATGTTAGTAAAGCACACGACCTGTCCAAAATAATCTTTATGCAGAGCAATAGGGTAATCATTGTAGCCTTGTAGAATTGAGTCCATTGGAGTGAATTTAGTCGGTCAGATTAGTTAAGTCGGCGTCTTTTCTGCTTGACTATTTTCAGATCCAACAAATTATTGATCTCATTTTGTTAGATCAAACCATGGTGAAGCAGAAAGTCCCTTCCTGTTCGATACAAGTGTTTGACATGCTAATAGGTATTTGCAGTTCTTCAAATTTGAAAATAGTTTGAACTACGTTTACTATAACTCAAGGAGGTTCATCTGAGATATGCAATTTACGATCTACTTTGTAGCTGCATACTCGTTAGCATAGTCGGACGAATTGGACTAGTTAGTGTCGAATAACTTGTGATTAGATGGTTTAGAAAAGATGGTTGTTGCAGGCTGAAATTAAGGTAGTTGCCACCGTCATTGCATTGAAAACTACCACTCGGTGGTTGTATTCATTCAATGATGCAAATTATGACCCGCAGTAGAGTAGAACTCATAAGATCAAAAAGAAGAAGCAAAAGTTAGGTTTTGTTTGTTAGGAGATAATTTTTTGAATTTTTTCCTTAGATTGACAATAAATGATAACAAGTGACAAGCATTAATGCTGTATGCCTAAAATAAGCGTTCTTATAACTTATGTTGCTTTGAGATCATCATTCCTTCTGGTGATTCGGATTTGAAAACCGTTAACCAAACGCGCGGATGGGAAGAAAGACATTCGATCCTCCTTGAGTTGGACCCACCTGTCAAAAGAAGTACAAACCATTAGGTTGAATCCCAACACAAGATCAACATAAAGAGTTTGTTTTTGGTTGTTCCCATGTGTGTGTAGGTGTGTAAGAAAAAGGAGGAGAAATGAATGACCTGTAGGTGGTGATGAAGTAATGAAGAAATAGAGCGATTTGAAGTCGAGCCAACTCTGCCCCCGGACAAAATCGAGCTCCTCCACCAAACGGAGCATAAAAGGGACTACTCCTCCAGTTCCTCTTTTCCTGCATTCATTTTATTGAGGAAAATAAGGTAAGTTTTGGGGATTGAATGATTGAGTAATCCAAAAGTACGTTGCTTCTGCAGAACATTGGGAAACAAAAACCTCCGTTATGCGTAGTTGTATTTTTTTACCTGATTTTGAGGGTCTATCCATCTCCAGGGATTAAAACTGAGTGCCCCTTCGTACAACTCCTCGTCTAAATGAACCGCTGAGAGGAATGGGACTACGAAACTACCTTTGGGGATTATGTAACCTGCATATAAATCACATTAGAGATATTTGTCCCTCCTTACCATGGGTTTAATTTTTGTATTCAGTGCAAGTGTAGCTAAGATAGTATTATGTTTGTACCTTCGTATTCGACATCTTCTTTTGCTTCTCTCATCAACCAAATCGCTATGCCCCCTAGTCGTAATGTCTCATCGATAACCTGTGCACACAGATTAACTCCATCTGTTAATTTTCATTGAGAAGTAGCGACAGTTGTTGAAGTTTGAGATGTCGGCAATTATTATAAGTTCTTTTATTATTATAATTTTTTTTTTAAAGGAGTAAGCAAGTTTTAATGCGATAATATTTGGTTAGCATAACCTTTGCATAATTTAAATAGCAGAATAGTTCAAGGCAGTAAAGGGCAGGCATTGAACTTACACACTGAGTGAAAGACATCCTCTTGTAATCTTGCCACGTGAGCATGCCTTCTCCATCCGAATCGCTTTTTATACTTTTGTGTTCTTCCTATATTTCATTAATGAACTTTATGAGATCGAACTAATAATTCTTAACATATCCATATCGTATTCTTGTTGCCAAAATGGGCGTCTATCGAAGTTTGGGAAAATATAACTTTGCATTTGCAAAAGCACCTGAAGTGCCCAAAGGTAGTATATGTTCCACTTGATTGTTACGATACTACTTTCTGTTTCTAAATCAGAAAACATTATTGGAAACACATTTGGGAGATTGGTCATAAAACTTGAATTCAATGATATGACCTACTTGAAGAAGCCTACAAAAATGTTATTTTCGATGATTGGAAGAGTCGCATTTAGACGAAAAAATGAGATACATGATAGCAAATGTCTTCTCAAAGGTTTTTTAGTGTTTGCATGCCAAAACGATGGAAAACCAGGACGGAAACTGCAAATTGAAAACATAGCCTGAGAGAACTGTACTACAGAATGGAAACGGATTTCAAAACTGTTGTATGTTTTTTCTTTTTTTGATAACCACAAAACAGTAGTATATATGTATTTATAATGATGGTGTATGACGATAATAATAGTAATAATATAGTAATACCAGTAGTTGATTGAGTGCCCTGGGGCATTGAGTGAGGAAGTAAACAGCAAAGAGCATGGTTTTGGAAGTAGTTTCATTTCCAGCAAACAGAAGGTTTATTATGAAATCCGATATAATCGCTTCATTCGGTAAGCTTTCTTCGTCTAGCAGTCTCCCGAGCACCCCGTAACTTTTACCAGATTCTGCTAATTCTGCTTCTTCTTGTTTCCGATGCATCGCTATGGTACTATTGATTTTGCATATTATATTTTCTCTTGCCTGTCACAACACATATTCAAAGTGATTGTTGGTAATAATTGGTAAGGTATTTTTCTTTCTTTTCCAATAAAATTAGCAAATACATATATTCAATCACTAACGGATTTCACTTTCCTGGGTATCGTTTTAATCGAGTTCCACTTTAACCTCAATGTCTGATACTCAACCACTTCAACCTAGGGGTGACAACTAGTCGAGTTACTCACGAGTAATTTGAGCTCGACTCAACAACTAGGACCGAACTCTAATCTTGAATGAAAGGAATTGAGTTCGAGTAACTTGATATGTTTGATTTGAGTTTCGAGTCAAGTTTGAGTATCGGCTATTTGACTCGTTAGTTTACGAGTAGTTTGAATAAAAGTCCACGAGTGAATTTAAAAATTTATGCATAATGTTAATATTTGTTTAGGAATGTGTTTTTGGATGATTTCATTTCGATTAGCTTTGTCGGAAAAGAACCTATGATGATGTTACTGGTTGTTGCAAAAAATGTTACTTTATTTGGTAATTCTTATTGTAAGGAAACAAAGTAACCAAATCAGTTGAGTGGAGGAGAATCTGGACTCGAGCTCAATCTCGAGTAGTGATTCAGCTGATCGGGTCAATTTTAATTAGGTCAATTCTCGGCTCTACTCGACTCGTATCTAACCCTAGTTGACCCCCAACGCGTTACCACCAATGAATATTACAAGCTAGTAGAATATATTCTCCATTAACTAAACAACTTTCTCCCATTACAAGCGGTGGCTAATATAAAATTTTAAATATTTAGTGCTATACATTCATTGGGTAGTATAGAGTAACATGGAAAAAAAAGTAGAACAGGGTGCAAAGTAATAATGGAGCAAAAAAGTTTGTAAGAAACTGTAATTTTTCTCCCACAAACAATGGGGGAAAAAGTTTATTTTAAAACAAACTTGGTCAAGGAAACCAATCCACATAATTTTAGGCTCAATGTAAAGTTCCACATACATGGCTCGAGAAATTATTATTATTTTTTATTAGTTTCAATGTCAAATTCCCAATAGTAGTCAAAAAGGTTAAAAAAAAATAAAAATCCATGTTCCATATTCATTGTTAACCTTTTTCCCTCTTTGACCAACTTTTACATAAGCTATATTATTGCGTACAACAAAAAGTGCTTAATTTTATTTTGAGTCATAGCATGCGTGCATAAATTACAGTTGCGTGTGGTTGCAGCTTCTCACTTAATATCTGATTGAAAAAAAAGTTAAATATATATGACATATAATTTTCAATTTATTTAGATCAAAATAACAAATAAGCTCAACTTAAATTGAGTAATCAAACGTTATCTAGTTTTTAAACAAAAAAATTGATAAGCACATATATCTATCTATCTATCTATATGTTTTTTTTTGGAAAGTTCAAGGTGGTGGAGGAATTCGAACTCATGACTTCCAGGTTGGGTTATGGCCCACTAGGCTACTCCTAGTGGGTTAAATTAGATTTAGTTACAGTTTCCTGTTATTATGTACTTCCAATTTAGTTTATATTTCTTATTTCCTTATTGGTTAGAATTGTTGCTATTAAGAGGCAATGCTTTATGCCATTCAAAATTTTATTCCTACCCTCTATATTATTTAGAAGTTACCTTTCTCTGTAAAGTGAATTTTCTCCCTCTCCTGTAGATAGTAGATATGTACATATATTATGCATATAGTGTTATTTTATTTTATTTATTTATTTTTGAGGTTTTGTTGTGTGCAGCTTTTGATATTGATTGAAAAAGTCAAATTTTAGTTGGCGGAAAGGGGACTTTTTGAAAGGCTGTAGTAATTTTTGAGACCCTTTTTCCCCTTTTCTGGAATAGGTGATCATTTGTACCAACGGCTGTTAGGATTTCTAATCATGTCTGCAGCTTAAAGTCATATTGCTTATGTATTTATACGATAGCATTATTGTGTCAACCATGTTCGCCCTTCGTGTTCTCTCGAATTATTTGTTTTAGTTCACTAAGTTTGGTGATAAAGAAAGTTTTTTTCAAAAGGCTACGTAGATTTCAATTTATTTCTCAGTTTATGTGGCAGCTGGTTATTAATTTTCCCCCTTTTCAACATACTTTGCTTATTGGATATTGACATTGCAGTATGGGAGACCATTTTGCACTTTTGGTGGATAGGTTGCTTACAGAATCGACTTTAGTGGCTGCAATTGAAAGTCGAAATCTGATGAAAAACTCGGCAACCTTAGAAACTAGCGACATTAAAATCGATATTTCATCACTCGAGATGGAATCCAGAAAGTGTTCATCTCCAGGAAAAATGGTTGAGTGTAGGATATGTCAAGACGAAGATGAAGACTCTAATATGGAGACACCATGCTCTTGTTGTGGCAGCTTAAAGGTAATTCACTAGTATGTTAAGCTTTTCTCCACATAGTTGGAAACTTTCTATTGGTGCCTTAAAAGTAAAGTCCTCCAATGTGAACGGAATATATTTTCTTTTATAGACAATCTCTAATCCCTGAAGATTTCGAAAACCTTAAATGAGATCCATTTTTGGAGATTCCGTCTCTTCATCGGTGATTTATACATGTTATTTAGTCCATGGTTTTGTTCATTTGTTCGCAGTTATCTGTACAGTTTCGTTACTGTTGTCGTCCTGTAATGTGTTCTCTAAATATTTGTCTCTTCAAATTTGGTGGCCTGTGTGCATCTGGGTATTAGGGTATATACTTAGCTCTTCTCGTTGTTACTGGTGATTAAACAGGGCTGTTTATGCTGTGAGAGGAAGGGTAGTGGTTAATTATATTTTGTCTTTATTTCAACAACTAAATTAAACTGCAAATCGTAGCCATTTTCCTCTTGAAACAAGTAAAAAAAAAAAAAAAAATCAAATTCACTAGTGTTAAGCTGGCCTTTTAATTTTCTAAGCAAATGGTGTCACCGTGTAAACAAATAAATATTGATGCATGCAAATTTTGTCAATTTGATCACTATGTGATGGTGAAAAAGTCTTATGTTGCTGTCTTAGTTGGAGTTTTGTCTTTTTAGTCATTGGTTTCTAGCTATTTCTTTTGCTCTTGGAATACATTGTGGTCTCTTTTGGTTCTAAAACCATTTCAAAATTTGAGAAGATATATTGAAAATCCACTTTTATGACCATAGGTTCAAAGTAACTGAAAATTCTACTGGTTTGGTTCCAAAACTAGTGGAAAGGTGAGCACGAAAGAAAAAAAATCCAGTGAAAAGGTAGTGTCAGAAGTAGAAGAATAAAAAAAAGAAAATGGAAAACAAGTACAGTAACGAATATACAGAGAACACAATAAATGTTGCCAGTGATCATAACAAATTGCTTTTCTAACCCATTTTGTACTTGTCGTTGTCGCTGCTCATAATGATTCGGAATTTGGTTTACTTTTTGTGCGAAAGTGAAGCAACATAAAAACAAATGTTTGCAAAAGTTTTCACTCCTGAAATCAGAGCGAGAAGCTGTTCTTTTTCCCAACAAAGATGTTGAAAAGGTTTTCTCTTACCATGCCCGCATATTCAGTTACATGAATTCAGTTTTTCTTTTGTGTGTTTGTACTTCATACAATTATCTTACTGACAATAACGTTATAATAAGATTAGCTTATTCTTTCTCTTATTTTTTGCAGTATGCTCACCGTAGATGTGTACAGAGGTGGTGTAACGAGAAGGGTGACACTATATGTGAGATATGCCATCAGGTTAGTTCATTTTACTCATGCAATTTCTCGTCTAAATATGCTTTCTTATTTTTTTTTTTCCATTTCTATCTTCTTTGTTAACGATATGGGTGTTTCAGATAATTTGTTGGTGACTTCATGATTTACTTAGTTTTAAAATTTTCTATTTATTGCAGCCATTTAAGCCGGGCTATACAGCACCCCCGCCGGTGTTCCAATTAGGGACTATTCCTATGAACTTCAGGTACTTCTAAACACACTCACATCCCCCCTCCACAAAAACAAAATAAAAAAAGTTCAAAGAAATTGACTAAAATAATCTTTATATGCGTTTCTTACTTTGGGTAGCTTATATGAAAATTGTTTCTTTGTTTGAGACATTTGAATAAATTTACATTGATGTTTCACTCAGAGGAAATTGGGCAATCGCGAGGAGGGACATCAATAATCATCGCC
Source organism: Embelia ribes (assembly GCA_001753735.1). Taxonomy (NCBI): domain Eukaryota; kingdom Viridiplantae; phylum Streptophyta; class Magnoliopsida; order Ericales; family Primulaceae; genus Embelia; species Embelia ribes. Next base: position 11,556 of record MKEJ01092326.1, read on the forward strand.
TTATAGCCATGGTCTCCACCGATCGTAATGTACTTGATCCAGAATACGATGACTCTGCATCAAGAAATTTATTCTGTTGTCGTGCTATCGCTTTAATTGTAATCTCTCTTTCTCTCTTTCTTCAGATGTACTTTCGCTCTTGTGCTTTTTATTGATGGATCTGCTGTTATTTTGTAAAACTTTCTATGAATTAGTTAGAGAGACATGCTCACCGTACCTTGTTTAGAAAGTATACCAAAAATAGCAAATTCAAATTCAGTTAATGCATACCCAAGTTTAAATAGAATGAACTTGATAACCCAAGGCCTGTGCTTGGTGAAAGTATAATTTGAAACAAAGAAATAATCTTAATATAAGATAAACTTTTTTTAGTTTTTGTTTGTCGTATAATTAACCCCTCTCTCACTCTCTTGTAATTTTAATATGCAGTTAATGGTTCTTCTGGTTTTACGGCATACTCTTCCTACCATGACAAGTGGAAGACAAGACTTCTCTCTCCCATTGTTCTTGGTAAGTCAATGGTATTGTGGAATACATGACCTCTTTGGTTCCGTCCTAAAATTTTTCAGTTCATTTTCTTTTATCCTTGGTGTCGTTGAAGTTTTTCTTTGCATGTTCTTGAGAGATATATTGACACTTCTTTTCAGTTAATGATTATTCGAATTTCGGGTCTTATTTTACCAATATACATCATCGTGAAGGCAGTGGATGCCCTCTGGCGCCGTTACCGCCGACAGGTTAGTCTTTTTTCTAATTACCTACCCGTCTGCACTACGTTTGTGAAATTAATTTTCCAAGAAAAAAGAGGAGCAAAAGTATTCGCCAACACAATTGTTTGGATTATGAGATGAAGTGGTAATCAATTTCCTTCTTTCCAGAAGAAGAAGAAGATGAATACGCTGATAATTAAGTATTAGAGTTGTTAACCTTTTTTTCTTGATGATAACGGGAAAACATTCTTTAAAATATGCTTGTGATTAGTGCAGCCGTATTGTTGCAGTTGATGAAAAATGAAATATAAGTCGAAAAAGTACAAACTCTTTTGGTTACTTCCAAAGGTTTCTTACCGAAATTATTATTATTATTTTATTATTACAAATTAAAAGTATATTCTTCCTATACAATCAAACAATGCAATAATCTTGCTCGGTTTTTTGTAAAAGAATAAAAAAAAGATAGTCGCGGTGCAAAGCTACCTTTTTGTGGCATCAAGCATTGATGGTTGCAATCGTTGTCGGATTGTTTTGAAAATATATAGAACATTGTGAACATGCTTTGCTGACATTCTCTTTGACTCACTTTCAGGCCCCTTCAGCCATAACATCGGACCCCTCGTCTGATGAGGAAGCTGGACTACCCCCGCTGCAAGTCATTCGTGTCCGTTAAATTTGATCTTTTGTTTGAAACAAAAAAGATAGATTTAAGTAACATCACGTGCGGATGAATCCGAGTTATTTTTTGCTTATCTGCGATGAAAGGATGCCGATGTCTTGAAAGTGGTGTTCCCATCTCAAGCACCCTTCAAGCTCCTAAATTTACACCGTTTTCTTATGTTGATTTTATCGTGTTTTTGCCTTTTTAACTCTCTGGATGATAGATATGGCTATTCCACCTTTGGAAGAATGTATATGTATACTTGTATGACTTTTGTTACTATATAAATATAAGAAATGCAACTAAATGTCTTTTAGGGCTCTTTGATGGGAGCTCAATTTTTCTACCCCCATTAATATGCTTTCTAACCCACCCCCATCTTATTAAGAATTGCAATGGTTAGGGTGCACGTAAAATTTGGCCATACCATTATCATTATTATTTAATAAAATTATAAATCAAAGTCGTCCCAAACTCATTTAAATATTTTAGTTAAATATAACAATCGTATCGTCTAAAAGTTGGGTAATCCTTTAAAACCAATTTACCATTTATTCATATTCGGAGCTCACAATGGTACCATTTATCGTTAAAATTTTTATAGTATCTTTTGCAAAATTTAACAATTAATCAATTTACATGACAACAAATGCTAAAAATATGTATAAAGCAATATGTAAATCAAATTAATCTCACAATCACAGAAAATAAAGTCTAAGTGAAAAAAAACTCTTTTAAAAAAATGTAACTCAAAAATTGGCGTTATAGGAGCACAAGATATTACGTATTTGGCCACTAGGGTTTGAAACATATAATTTTAATATGGAAATGTATTTTCCATATGACACCGTATGCATAAAATCTAAAAATACACATAAATGTTATAAAATTATTTTTGATTAAATGGCTACCGGTTTAATATATTAAATTGGTTACTCTATTAAAATAACTAGGTATCGGGTACAGGAACCCGAGAGTGTAATACCAAAATCATACCAAATCCTAATGGGTATCTACTTTTAAAGCATATTCATCCAAAAATCAAATCGGTACCTTAAACAGGTTGCAATTGATTTTGAATGGGGTGGATTTTTGAGTCGGATACCCATGAAAACATGCCTCATTGCCATCCCTACATGTTATTGGTTTATCATTGAGAATTACACCGATTTGATAATTATTATTCCATTCCATTTGTCCACGAATAATAGTCTCATTTAAATTTACAAATTTTTTGGAAAGTCAAAAAGCAACTTTTAAAATATTGAATCAAATATAAAATGTTAAATCTAGCCCTCTTATAAGTTGTCTTTTTTTTTT